>JBAWJQ010002185.1:0-65368 GCA_037783105.1 Bactrocera zonata
ATATTGGGTACTCGAAAAAGTATTTTCGCATTTCTAATCAAACTTCAACTTATTTTTTTTTTTACAATTAACTTTAATGAACCAAATATGTACCATTTTGGTCGACCACTTTTTGCCATTTTCACGCTAGAGACATTATTCCATCAGACTAAAACTTTTCTGGTTTTTTGGCAAGAAACTGTGACAAGTAATTTTTACAGACTTCTCTTGAAGCCAACAATATTCCATTAAGGGAGTTCTGCATTGATAGAAACAAATAGTAGTTCGATGGTGCAAGGTCAAGGCTACATATATGTTGGATGCATCCAAACTTCACAGCCAAACTCTCCCAGTTTTGGACGAGTCATTAAAGATGTGTGCACTTTAGCGTTGTCCTGATGGAAGACGAAGCCATTTCATTTGACCAATTCTGGACTTTTCTTCGATTGCGTGTTTCAATCTCATCAGTTGTTGACAGTAAAATGTAGAATAAATCGTTCAACCAGGCTGAATCAGCTCATAGTGATGATTCCATTCCAATCCCACCAAACACTCAGTATAACCTTTCGAAGCGTCAATCCTGGCTTTGCAACTTTTTGTTGAGCTTCACCGAGCTTGGAATATAATCTTTTTTCACATTATTGTCGTATTTGATCCATTTTTCGTCTCCTGTTTCCATTATTTCAGATGTTAATTCGGTCCTTTAAATTTTTCGCAGACAATTCTTGTGGTACCCGAACATCGAACTTCTTTTTGTAGCCAGCCTTTTTTTAAAAGGTTTTCAAGATTCAATGTGATTGGTTGCACTGGAAATATACGACATCTGTTGAAAGAGCGAACGACTATTGACTACAATATACGATATTTGTAGGTTTTTTTACTTCGGTCTTACAATTTTTTGCAAACTTAATATATCCTTCAGGATATGTCGCTTAGGGACTTTTCGAATCTGATAACACGATAACCAGTCATAAGGCAATATATGTCTAAAACTATAATAATAGATTGATTTTTGTAGTTGTGATGGTTCCTCGCTCATAATGTTAAGTCACACTACACCTTGTACAACATGAGAACTTTTTACATATGTTACAACCGAGGCCTATGCCGTTTATATCATGCAAACCACACATATGATGAGAACCTCTTTTACATTCCGAAAACGGCGTGAGTAATTCTCGAAGTAGTTCTCTCTCAGACCTTAAAGAGCTCATTTGTGCTATCGCATGCGGAGCCAGAATCAATAATTATGACAGTAGTCTCATGAATGTACTTCTAACATTTTAGCATACATCGAAAAGATTCCGCCTCAGAACTTACTATGTATTATGCATCTCTGCATGTATGTATGTGTGTAAGTTTGCACGCGTGTATGTATGTGTACGTGTGTATTTCGTCTAGCTGTAAGAAGCACACTTCGTGAACCAATGCAAGTCAATGGCCAGAGATCAGTGGGACACAATCACAGAAGTCATTTTGGGCAGATCAAACAGGAAGTTATCAGCGGCGAAATGGGCATATTGCCACGCCGAGTGGCACACAGCGCGCATTATGAAAGCCAAACCAAATCTATATACACCGACCGACTAATAGCATTTGCAGTTATTGTAATATGAGTTCATGTTCATTCGAAGAATGGCAACGGCACAGCAAGCCGATGTGAGCTGAGCGCGCTGAAGCAGGCAAAGAAGAAGAAGAAGAACAAGGTAGCGATTTGGCGAAATGGCAAATGCCGCATTATTACTATTATTTCCACTTATTGAGCAGCGGCGGTGGCGGCAGCAGCCCACTTACCGACAGCAAGCGCATCCAGTGAAATTGTTGCACTCGCGCTCGTATTTGCTCGCAACCAGCGCACATCTTTATCGCCGCCCAATCACTACCGCCGCCGAGCGCCGCCGTCCCGACTTGCTGTTGCGCTGCACTCCACTGCAAGCGCGCGAGTGGCGGTGGCAGGCCAAAGCGTGCTGCACCAGCACATGCAGATCACCTCCCCCCGGGCGCCCGAAACGCTGATGCGCATGCGGTCAGCTCAAATTGATCTTGCGGCCGCCATCTATCGCTGCGGGCGCAGGTACATGCCACCTTTGCTACAAGGTGTCGCGCATGCGCACAAAAACCTTTGCCAATATGTGGCCTCGCGTGTGTGTTTGTGTATTCCTCGTTGTGTGTTAGTAATTGTGGCAGAAAATTCAATCATCATTACGGCAAATACATACGGTTATTGGCGCTGTTGCCACCGTTTTGCTCTTGCTGTCCGCTGCTGCAGCTAATGCACGGATTTTTATTGCACTCGTAGCAACAATTTTGGCTAATTTGCAAAACGTGATCGGCACACAGCCGATTGGCCGCAACGGTGGGTGAGGAGCGCGGGGGCTGTTGGTGTGCTGCAACAAAAAATACTTACGTGTTTATGAAAATAAAATATTTATGCCATTTTCGAGAAGTCAGCTTCGGCCACCTCCGAAAGCTGTTAGTCTCATCTAGCCGCCGGCTTTGGGCAAAAACTCAGCGCTGCCTAAAAGCAGTTAACTCTTTTCTTTTTATTTATTGCACCTCGGCAGTCGTCAACAGCAATTACCGGCTGCAGCAACAACGTCAGCGGCAGCATCAGCCTCAGCCTCAGCGTCTTCGAATATTCGGAGCCAAATTGCAGCGATGACATTCACCGCAATTTATTAGCTATGTTTGCCGACATTTACCGAATTGTTTAATGGAAGACAGCGAATCGGCAATTCGCAATCAAGTACTGGTGTTTTACGATTTTACGAGTGTGTACCTTTAATACGCTAACATGGCTCTTAATAGGTCAAGTCGCAGTGTGCTGTTTGCCCTGCAGGAAAAAACCAAACTAATGTCGGTGCAACATAACCTCAATTTTATATTTGCAGTAAAGGCGCTCACCTTGCATTTGTCTGTAAAAATTACGCCTGTTTTTCTTTTTGGAAGTTAATTGTATCTTCCTCTGCAATTGTGCCAAGATTTTCGTTCCAGTTCCATCTCGGATGGAACACTTTGGAATAGCTTAATTACGGTCAGACAGTACCGAAACCTAAGGCTGAAATCACATAACTTCACTGAACAGTTTGTGTTGTTGTTACGCCCGGTTTAAGCAATCAAATAGTGCTTTGAGGAATGCACGTGGGAAAAGATAACAATAGAAGGAAAAGTATTCTCTGGTTCATAAAGTGGTGGGTTTAAATTAATGCTAAGAGAAGAGAGCAAATTTATTCTACTACCTTACAAACGTACTACAAAATATTGTTTTACCAAAAATATAATTACTTCCCAATTTGCTCAAAGCACCTTCATAAAAGGTGCTTCGACCGGCATCGTTCGATTTTTTGGAAGTACTGGTCTATATATTGAGTAGTCGAGAAAGTCTTTTCGTATTTCCAATCAAATTTCAACTTATTTTTTTATTTTTAATGAACTTTAATGGGCGAAATATGTACCATTTTAGTCAACTACTTTTTGCCATTTATTCGCTAAAGATATTATTCCATCAGTGTATAAACTTTCTGTTTTCTCGGCGAAAGCCTGTGACAAGTAATTTGCAGAGGCTTCTCTTGAAACCAACTTTACTACATAAAGAGAGTTCTGCATTGATAGAAACAAATGGTAGTCCGATGGTGCAAGGTTAGGGCTATATGGTGGATGCATTAAAACTTCCCAGCCAATCTCTCCCAGTTTTTGTAGAGTCATTAAAGATTTGTGTGGTCTAGAGTTGCCCTGTCCTTTCTGTTGATCAGTTCTGGCCTTTTTATCGATTGCTTGCTTCAATCTCATCAGTTGCTGACAGTAAAATATAGAATCAATTGTTCGACCAGGCTGGAGCATCTCATAGTGGATGATTCTTTTCCAACTCACTTATTTTAAATAATTCGAAACCGTTTGATTATGAATTTTAAATTCCTTTGCGATGTCATGGCTGCTTATGTGACGGTCCTGGTGAATCTTTTCCATAATTTCCTCGACTTTTTCAACGACAGGTCGACCAGAGCGAGGTGTATCTTTCACATCGAGATTTCCAGAACGGAAGTGAGCGAACAATTTTTGAGCTACACTAACTGATAGAGAATCGTCTCTAATACCCACACATTATTCCTGTTGAATGACCCTTTATTATTACAATACGTCTGCTTATGGACTTACGTAGCTAAGCATTCCATTAAGAGCGACAAGTAACGGTCTAAAACGCCATATTCTACACTTTTACACGGAGAAATGAATTTACAAGTTTATTGAAGTTTTTATTAGTTTACTTAGCACTAAGTGGATGCATTGAAGCGATCGAAGCGATAGAGCGGTGGATCTCCATTGATCGCCAGCCGAAATGTCAGATGTGCTGAATCCAAAGTTAAGCTTGCAAAGCCATAGAAGGAAATTGAGGTTTACAAGCTTATGTTAAATGCTAAGCAAGCGTGGAAGTTAGAAGATTTGTGGAATTCGCTAATGCCATTGCTTATACCGTTACAGAACGATTGAATAGCTGGCTCAACAAGATAGAGGAACAGCAATATGCCAATATAAAGAATGCAAAGCTTTTCACATGTGACATATGTACATATATGTATATGTATAGTATATATTTGTATGAATGTATGTAGGTATGCATGCAAGTATGTGTGTGTGTGTGTTCTGGCGCGGCCGATGATTGAATAAATATTTGTGCAAACAAGCGCATAAGCAAATTAAGTGCCGCTAATAATCGAGCATTCGAAGAAAATTGCAGAAATTAATTTGGCTGCCAATGAGCGTTCTGAGTCACGTTGCGACGAAGTGCAACGAATCGCATGCGCGAGCTTTGCTTTCGAGTGAATCGCACAGCCGCTGAATATTAACTGCCAGCGTCAAACACCAGCTATTAATCAGCAAACATTCTATACATACACACACATGCAAGCACACACATATTCATAGATATGCTAGTTAAAGGAATGAATAAATAATCGTTCGACCATAACTGCCAATCATAATTGGCAGTCCGTAGCCCTCCGCTCCTGTGCCTGTTCTATACATCATCCATCGGCAGCGCGTGTTGCCGCTTGCCATTCGAACGACTTTGGTGTTGCGATATTTGTTTTTGAAGCGGATGGCGCCAAGTGCCATTGCATTGGCGCACTCATTTTGCCACTCAGAACAGCTGTGCGTATCAATTCATGCAACGACCGCCATCACTGGCGGTGTATTCCATCAAACTCGGATTGTACTCTCATTTTTCATGGGAAGGTCGTGCGGCAGCGCAACGGCAACGGCCGCCGCAGCGGCAAAAGCGGCGCACTGTAACGACAGCTGCAAGCGGCAGCAATATTTCAGAAGCAGCAACAATTGTTACTTTCAATTCGATTTAATTGAGCACAAAAAATTGCTCGAGAAAAACGTTCGACAGTGAGCTGGCATTTCAGCTTCGTGTATATTTAAGTTCTTTTCTGCAAGGTGTTCTTTGCATTCTTCTTATTGAGCGCTGGCAATCAATTAGTCAATTACATCAGATGTTTTCCTTGCACGATTGATGACTCTCAAAGTATAGATCTACGAGGAGGTGATCGCATTGTTTTCCAATTACTTTAAGAATATTTGTAGCGTTTGTTCCATTCCAGGATGTACGAGTAATGTGTAGTAATGTGTTTCTGCAGTTGTCAGTATAAGAGGGCAAACAAGGGTTTACAATTAAAATGCATTGTCCTGGCGCCACTGTATACTCTGAGGAGCACTGAGGATCAACAAAAAAAATGAGAAGAAAAGCTCCATCGATTGCATTGATCACAAAATGGCCCCGAAGACTATTGGCAGGCTTAAAAACGAATCAACTATAATTCGGTGGACCTGAAATTTGTGTGCGTAACAAAAAGTAATGGTCAACATACTGATGGGACCATATCAGTGTGGCTTTAGACCTGGATCCACCAGATTTTTACCAAGCGCCAAATCTTAGAAAAGAGGTTCGATACTCACTACCTCTTCGTCGATTTCAAAGCTTAGCAGCTGTTTTGGACAGCACGAAGAGAAGCTTCTTTTATGTCGCCAAGTCTGAATTCGGTATTCCCGTAAAACTAATACACAGGATCGGTAAAAACCTCTTCCAGCCGTTCGATACTAAACGAGATTTCAGACAAGGCGACTCCCTATCGTGCAACTTCTTCAATCTGCTACAACGCTTATGATACCATATTGATATCATTGGCTTCAACAACCGCGCCGTTAGTTCTGCTCTCTCCAGACTGTGAAAGGAAACGAAGCAAATAGATCTGGAAGTGAACGAGGGCAAGACGAAATATCTTCTGTCATCAAACAAGCAATCTTCGCACTGGCGACTTGGCTCCCACGTCATAACTTCGAAGTTGTAGTTAATTTCGTCTATCTTGGAACCAGTATTAACACCATCAACAATATCAGCCTCGAAATCCAACGCGAAATATTTCTTGTTAACAGATGCTAATTTGGTCTAAGTGCAATGGAAAAGTACAAAGCCCAAACTCTATAAGTCCCTGATTACTGCCGTCCTGCTATGTATATGGTGCAGGAACATAGACGATGGCAAGATCTGATGAGTCGGCCCTAGGAGCTTTCGATAGAAAGATGAATGGTCCTTTGCGCGTTGGCCACGGCGAATGAAAAGGAACAAAGATTGGTTCGCTGTTATAAACTCGGCTATAATCTAGTAAGCCAATAAATAATAGGAACTCGAAAAAAATGTACACCCACAAACACGCTTCAAAGCTTTATTTGACAAAATGTGATACTTAAAAGATGCTACCGAACTACGTATTTTCTAAATCGATCGGAACCTATTACCTTTGAAATACTTAAGGCAACTTATTCTCAAGTTCGGGAATCTATAGGCACTATTTGAGATACCTTATTGAATTTAAATGCAAAATGTAGCCCTAAGGGTAAATCCTTTCTCAAAAAGTTAGGAAAATTCCTCGATAACCTTATCTGCTCTACCTACTTAACTACCCATGAGCAAACATACTGTTTACGCCCTTTCATTCGGCGGAATTATTTTCCATAACTTTGTACTTTTCAGAAACACCTGTTCGTATGTATTTGTAGAAAGAAATAAGCGGCAATTTGTCATCTGTCACAAATTACATTTTAATCGCTGCTTAAGTACACATTATTACTTCGGTATTTTTCGTGCAACTACTGGCTTCGTGACACAATTTCTCACAAAAATTGTCGCATTTGCAATTCAAAGAAAATCACAAAACAAAAAACTCCCCAACTTATCTGCTCTACGGTTTCACATGCAACTTTATCGCCCATCTGCTTATCGATTCACTTTCTTCTTCGTACACTCACCATCCGTCGGCCGTGTCTTCTTCACTTAGCTGTCATCTTTGACGTTTTTGTCAGCTCCCGCCTAGGCGGCGCATAATCTCGCACCACTTTTGCACCTCAGCCATTGTTTGTGACACTTTAGCGGCAACAACAACAACAGCAAAGCGCAGAAGAAACCCGCCAGAAAAAGATTTTCCTAATGTCATTGCTAATTAAGCGCATTTCAAGAGCTTTTCTCACCGCTAATTTGTCAACGAAGCGGCATAGAGGCCGAGCGTTACCTTTACGCACGCATGCGTGTGTGTGTTGTGAGTGGGTTGGTGCGAAGAAAGTCGAAAACATAATTTCTTGTAGATTAAAATCACTTTCGACAATTCATTAAAAATGCATTAGTGTCAACGCAACGCTCGCTAAAACAGCTGAGTAATCGCCGAACTATATTAAATAAGTGCATAAATACATACATACATACAAGTATAGAAGAGTGCTTATGAAATTGTGGCATTTAGGTGAACATTAACTACACTTTGTCTTAATAATATTTGTACCATTACGAGTTAATCTCTTCACAGAGGGGCATTCGTGAAATTATAACGGCAAACAGCTTGCGCTAAATACTTTCCGCCGAGCAAAGTAGGGTCATTGACCTGCATCCAGCTGCGATATTATATAATCATTATATATAGTCCATACCTTTATCGAGCTCCGTGGCTGGTGCGCCACTGACTTGTGCACTCCCAATAGTGGGACGAAATATGGTCGGGTCTGGTTCCGGTTGGAAAAGCTATTAATAATTGTTTATGTGTATAAATAGTAAAACCGTTAGTTATGCAAGTAATTGATTGTACAATATTCGAATTGGACTCACGGTTCCCACTCTCCTGTACTCCTGCGCACCACCTGCATACCGCGCGCTGGTCAAAGCGAGTAGAAGGATAGAAAGCAAAAGTGCTACTAAGAGTATTTTGCTCACTTCCAACATTTTAATTTTATTTTACTAAGAAAATTTAATTAAAACTGCTTGCAAATTGTTCAGCGGCACTTGTGCTGTTATTCAGTCGGTTGTTGATATCGATCTGCTCGCTTATTGATACGACCTCGCAATTCTCGGTTTCGCTACACATTTCTATGTTTATATCTGTATTCGAATGTGCACTGGGATTCCCGTGAAATCAATCATGAGTAGAACGAATATATATATATAGTATATATATATAGTATATGTATATAGTTATATGGTTGTTATCAATTTGCGAGATGAGTCGCGACCCGCTTGTCGCTTTCCACGTAATTATGAGGTGAATATTTCTTCGTATAATTTACTCACAAGCTTACAAACCATAAACGAGATAAGTACTACTAATCTACAGAAATTTGGTTCTCTAGGAATGAGACAGTCTTTTTTGTTGAAGGATTCGCCCTAATGTATAAATAATTCTATGCTATGAATTGGGTCGTTCACTAAGTAATTTTAATTCCTGTTTAATCTTTAAGCAATCTCTCGAGTTGTGGTTCGCCGATTCAAGATCGAAATTTTCGGAAGCCTAACTATTTTTGGTATTTTCTTCGTGCACGTCACCAAGTTTTCGCCTTGTTTGGACTGCATTTGCACCCTTTTCATATTAGAACGGTAAGATATGGCGAAAAAGCTGTTTTCAGTCTGCCATATTAGATAGAAAACCAAACAAATATTGTTCCAAAAATTTTTGCAAACAAGTCTTACTATATCAGCAGTCCAAAATAAAACGGCAAGAGGTTTAGGTGTGAAGTCATCTGCAAAAAAACTCAATAAGATTAGCTGCAATACAGATGTTTTACTGTTTTCAGTTATTTCTTCACAGTTCACCATAACTTTTCAATCCGCATTGAAAGTTTCAAAGTTTCCACAAAAAGTTTATACTGATCCGCCTTATATTTTGTATGGATACATTGTGCCGCCAACAATTTCTGTGAAAGTTGTTGCACTCAATCAAATTTGGATCAGATAGGACCAAACATTTTTTTTAGATTGGTTCAACCCTTTCTTGTGAAGTTTGTGAAGTTTGATCTTTATATGTGAGAAACAGTTTTCTCAGAATTTGGTATTTTCAATGGCATCACAACTACGGAGTTATTGAAAATGTTGCACTCTCACAAGTATTTGATGGCATCAAGCCTTCATGGAGAATGGAGTCATGTGTAGAAGTTCACGCAAGTGAGGAAAGTTCTCTGATCGCCATTCACTTGGGAGTGCCCAGAAATGATTCTTTTACATACGGCTCAAGCAGTTCACGACTTCCGGTCTTTGACCAAGTATCTTCTGGGGAGCCTAAGAACATCCATTTGAAGGTGAGCTAAAGTGAGAAGGCGAAACATCCCCTGCATAGGGTTGTAAGCTGGGTTGGGGACCCCCCACGTAAAATATCACCCCCAATGAAAAATTACCAACAGCCTTGCTGTTGTTAACTCGGCTATAATCGCGTATGCGGTGTCTACGCCAGTAAAGAAGAAGAAGAAGCCTTCAGTGAAGATCGTGATGTCGTCGAAAACTTGCCTCTGTTAGAAGGTTTCAACATCTCCTTAGGATCGGCTCGACATATTTTGGTTATTTTTGGTATGAAGTATGACAATGCTAGACTCGTACCAAATGACCTGAATCTTTCGCAAAAACGACGTTGAGAAGAGGCACCCCAGCTAATGACCCTACAATCATCAAAAGCATCAGTAATGGCAAGGATACATGGTTTTATGAATATAACATCGAAACTGTCTAACAATCTACCGAAAGGCGCTTTAAAAGTGAGCTAAAGACTATCTCAAACGAGGCGTATGTATTCAAAGGATACGGTACAGCGCTGCCAGCGCGATTTCCAAGCATTGAAGGCGTCACGGGAGGCATTCTCCGGAATAGCCTTGAGGGCCGAGGTGCCTTCCACTTGAATCCCCTCTGTTGTGCCACCGAAACACACCACTTCTTGCTAAAACAACATCTGGGTAGCCCTGCTTGATCATACTCGTATCAAACGTCTACGTCGCTGATTTTGCTCTAACGAACGCTGCATTTTCAGCTTGAACCACTCACAGACACACGTCACGCGAAAATGTTTTCCCTGACTCTCCAGGTGCTCAGGTGCTCGGACCACTCGTTTGTTAGCTAGGAACGCCCTCTACCGAATCCAGTCAGTACGCGAACGCTCTAAAATACAGTCGCGGCAGAAGAAATACTTTTCGAACAAACCCTGTATATATGCGAATATACGAAAAATTGGATTAAAGGTTGGCATGCTTGTATAGGCTCAGGAGTACGATTTAAAGGCGATAATAAAGAATTTGAATTAGAATACGTCAAAATTCAATTTTTTGTCATTCCGTGGAAAATTTCACAATTACATATTTACAAGCACAGCTTCAGCCAACTTAATTTAATTTTCAGTCAAATTTTATATGGTGTAAGAAAGGATACCTCTATCAGATCGGTATCCACAGAGCCGACCAAGAACGTAGCGAAAAGGTCGTAAAAGACTGCGAAACGATTGGGGTAATAAAAATAACTTCTGTGATGGACCGAAATATTGAATAACATAGCGGCATTTGTCCAAACCCAGGTTTGAAGGCAATGATAGGGAATGGTATTATAATTCTTTGTCTGAAAAGCAATTTTGAAAATAAAACATTTTATATTATAAATAAACAAATATTTTCAAATTTATCGGTGCTCCATTATCCAATCGCATCGCTTTTCGAGTAGAGCAACCGACGGTCATAAATATGCAATGACGAACCCATCAAATATCGAAAATACAACAACAACGAAACCAAAAACTACACCCAATACTCGAGCAGGCCGTGACAAATAAAATTAAAATCAGAAGGTCGCTTGTAGAAAATAATTAAGTTTGAAGCAACAAATTGCAGTGGAAATGCCGCACGTAAATATTTACAAATCGAACAGAGTGTCAGCGTGTTAGTGTGTGATTAAAAATGCTTACAAAGCAAACCGAACGCAAAAATTGGGCATGTCAAAATGACTTTTACCACGCTGGGTTGACTGCTGCCGCTGACGCCTCGTTGTTGCTGCAAACCCAATTGCTACCGCAACCACAGGAGTCGCCACCACACAACACCACACAAAGTTCAATTGCCAACAGCCGCGTTTAGCAATTGCCATCGGACACCCCGGCCGCGGCGCGTCGGTGCGACAAATCGTCAGCAGAACGTCGTCGCATAATTGGTGGCAGCGGCTGCGGTTGCGATGGCGGTTCAATGGCAGGCGGCCAGGCGGCCAGGCGGCCGGGCTGGCAAATGGCGATGGTGGTCTAATCTGTTCCGCAATGGGAAGCACTCTGGTCCAAATTGCAAATAAATTGCAAGATAAATTGTTTGTTTGTGTCAATATTTTTCTATGTAAATTGGCAAATTTGAACTAAGGCAGCGACAAGCGGCGCAAAGCGCTCCCTCGGCCGCCGTTAAGCCAGCGCTCGTAACTCGGCTTAAATGGCAGTCACTTCGCCGCTTTGCGATATCACTGTCAATGTGAGCAACAACAACACATAACAGCAAACAGCAAAAACATGCCGTCACCAATCGCACCACCATCCATTGTTCGACTGGTGGAAATTAGCGGGGTGCAGCGCGAGTGGCAACGCCAGCAAAAAGTAAGAGACTTTACGTTGTAGGAGGTCAAGTGATTTGTACTTGATTTATAGCATGGCGAGGAGAAATTTTTCCGCCAACTAAACGATTTCTGCACTCAAGCGTCGTTTGGGACAACTCCACCGCCGCACTTGAATGTGGTTTGTGCATATGTGTGTGTGCATTTATTTATTTAATTGAGCAAATTTTTCTGCCTGCGACTATTTTCTATTGAGTGAAATACATAACACACAATTTATGATATTAAGGGACCCTCCGAAATCGATATGGAAACGGGAACTGGTAAAGTGATTCCTTAACAACTGAAATACTGCTCACTTGTCTAATGGCTATGAAGCCCCATCTTTGGGCTCTTGTGACTCTGCATGCCATTTCTGGAGAATCCCAGAACGATGTGACAGTGCCACCCTAACACCTTCTGTCTTTATTTGCTTTGATCTATTAAACAACGTGTGTTTCCCACAAAATAAATGAAGAATTAAGCCACGCCAATGCCAATGGGGAAAACTTTGGGAGCGCTTTCAGCAGAAATAGTTCGGCAATGCTAAAGAAGTACATATTGAATGTATTTCCACACACCCACAATAGTTTGGTTAGTTCACAATAACGGTAAATGTACATACACTTGTCAGTTGAATTAATTTGGCAGCGTCAATCGCAATAAAATAACCGAACCATTAAACTTAGGGAAACCAAATAACGAATGTGCAGCGATGCTTGCAACTCCATATCAGCCCGGCAATCGCCAATCGGCATCAGTTTAAGACACTGCTTCGCATGTCTACCCCCGCTGCATTTAATTGACTGCTCCTTTTCTGTGTGATGTGAAATCGACATTTTCAAATCGTCGGAAATTCACAGAAATCTTTCACAACACTTTGCATTCGCTCAATTCCCACGCATCGTTAAATAGGTAGGTAAGAGGGATCGTCTTCAATTTTACATTTATACGACCTTTTATAAATATATATGTACAAGTATGTATGTAGTAGGTTTGTAGCATTGCTAGTTGCCTTGTTATGAAGATGCCTTGAGTGATTTTGGCGCTATCTTTCTAAACAGACTTTAATTTTGTACTTTTTTTTTTGTTTTCTTTTTTTAAGCCAGTCTAATCATTGTAATGTATTTACTCGATGTTCCAACCAAAACGCCATTCAAAGGGATGCTCGTTGATACTCATGCACGAGCATTTTACGAAATTCCACAAGTGTTAATCCAGCCGAAAAGTCGGCAAGGTTCAATAACGAATGGAGCTTGACTTATGTTAATATTGTCCTACAGTTTTAACCTCATAAAATCTCTTCTTGACGCAGCTAATTGGTAGTTCGGCAATTTATATCTGCGTCCTTAGTGATTTTCTTTAATAATGTCGCAATTTTAGAGGTAAGTACTATATCTAAATGTTGAAAGCAATTTATGTGAAATGCAAAGCCGATTGATCGTCTCTTTTCGGCTCGAAAGCATAGATCCAAAACTGATCGCCAGTAATAATACGTTCCAGGAGACTCTGGTAGTCGGATATCATTGTTTCACAGTCATTAACGCGACTCTGTTTTTCGAAAAAATTTAGAGATTTTGGAACCAATCGTGCTTACACTTTTCTTAGGCCCAAATGATCTTGCAAAATGGTTTTCACTGCTTCTTTCGATATTCCAACGATAGCAAGATCTTTGGCTGTTAATCGTCGATCCTCAAGCACCAATTCCTTTATTTTGTTGACGTATTATTCAACAGTTGATGTTTATGGCCGTCTCGGACGTGGTTCGTCTTCAACAAGTTCTCGACCCTCTTTGAATAATTTTTACCAATCAAAACCCCCTCGGAACAAACAATTATCAGCAAAGGCATTTTTCAAGATTGTCCAGAAGCCACTGACAATCATACCAACCTAGAAAAACAAATTTCATCGAATGGGGTTTCGCACGAAATTTAAATTAAAAATTCTTACTATTTTTTGCCCACAATATTTAAACACTAAATTTCTGAGGCCCTTAACGAAAAGCCTTCGATCAACTAACATACAAAGCGATAACTTTTGGTCAGGTGTTTCTAGGTACATACATATGTTTCATTATTTTTTTGTTCAAAATATGAATTTTAATTAAAAGACGATGCAATTTAAAATTCCAACCGATTGGAGTCATTGTTTAGTCATCGACTTATCACACTCAGCCACTTCATCATCGCAGCTCATCACTCAACTCAGCAAAGCTTTGACACTTTGAACACCGTTAAAAATGTACAGCAATTACGGCAAGTAATTCGTTAAATTCCTCGTTTGTCGTAAAAACTTCAAAATTGTACAAATGCGCGTTCACGCCCAAGAGTATTTTTTCTTGTTAACCAAAGCTTCTGTTGGCATTCGAGGTGTTTCTTCACACCAAACAAAAGTCAGAAGAAGTGAGAGCCAAACATATTCACCGCCGAAGTGCGCTGTGAACGCCATAATGTCTACCGTTTCGCCCCTGCAACGCAGCGTCCGAGCGCTTAGCGTGTCCGTCGGCGGGCAGAGGGCGCGAATGAGGTTCTTGACTGTTTCCTAGAAGGTTAATTGTCAATTGTATACACAACAATTCGTTTCACTTAATGTGAAAAAGGCGAAAAGCAAGCGCACATAAACACATGCTGAATATGGGTTCATAAATCTGAAATATTCTTAGGAGAGGCAAGCGCAGCGGTGTGTGTGTGTCGACATAGCCGCTGCTAAAAACGTTATCTTAATCATGATTTGCTTTTTTATTAAGCAAATCTTTTTTCATTTAATTAATAGATTTATTGCTTTGGTGTTTTTTATCAATTCATCAGTAATGCTTATCATCGATGGGATTTCCATTAGTCTCGTCAATTAATAAAGAGACGGTATTTACACACTTTGTTTACATTAATTATTTATTTGTTTTTAAGATTACTGACCTTCCGGAATTAGTCAACTCTTTGAAGGTTTCGTCATTTTATTAGAAGCCACTTTTTTTTTTTTGTTTTTGTTCACGTAAATATATTTTGCATGAATTTTACTCTATTCGCTCCATGTTGATACCGTAACTGGCTTCAACGCCTTAGTGTTGTTCCCAAAGCGAAGGAAATATTGAAAATATAATTGTATACATTGGAATTTTTATAAAATCTTTTCCATTTCTGTCAAAGTATAGACTTTTACAACCATAATATTGGTAGTCGAAATAGTCTTTTCGTATTTCTAATCAAATTTTAACGTATTTTTTTATATTTATAATGAACTTTAACGAACCAAATATGTACCACTTCCGTCGCTCCTCTTTCACTTTTTTCCGCTAGGACATAATTCCATTAATGTAAAACTTTTCTGGTTTCTCGGCGAAAAACTGCGACAAGTAATTTTCATAGGCTTCTCTTAAAGCCAACTTTCCTCCATTAAGAGAGCTTTGCATTGACCGAAACAAATGGTAGTCCGATGGTGCAAGCTCAGAGCTATTTGGCGGATGCATTAAAACTTCCCCGCAAAGCTCTCCTAGTTTTTGACGAGTCATTAAAGATGTGTGTTGTTTAGCGTTGTCCTGATGGAAGACGAAGCCCTTTCTGTTGTTGTTCCGGCGATTTTCTTTTCGATTACTTGCTTCAATCTCAGCAGTTGTTGACAGCAAAATGTAGAATCAATCGTTCAAACAGGATGGAGCATCTCATAGTGAATGATTCCTTTCCAATCTCACCAAACACCCTGCATATGTCATTTGTCGAGATTCACCACGCTTGGACCATGATGTTTTTCGTACATTTTTGTCGTAATTGATCCACTTTTCGTCTCCTGTTACCATTCGCTTCTAACCTGTTATACAAAAGGATTGAAGCTCAAGACTCCGACGAGCAGCGACCAATTTTCTCAATAAAATAAGAAATAGTACCTAAACTGATTTACTTTTGCATTCATATTTTAATGACTTTATAACTTTTATAACTGTTGACATTTTAAGTATAATTTAATACAAATATATTTAAATAGTTTTTTTAAAGTATATTTGGCAGTAGGTTTAAAACCTAAAAGTGTACTGGCCGCCCACTCCCCAATTAGGAGGGCTATTGCCATATCGTCCGCCCAAATGTTGCGAGTATTGTCCGGTGGCATCGAATTCGTGTCGACCATTGCGGCTTTGCCAGACGGGCACACGCGTGTCAAGGCTCAAATCTATGCCTTGCTTAGGACTACCACCTCCCTGTAAATTGAACTGAGGCTGTCTCTGGGGCGGCTGTGGGTTCTGATAAAGAAGAACATTATCATGAAGAGATTTTTTTTTATTTTAAGTTAGGGATTGACACAAGGGTCAAATAGTTTACTTACTTGGCGCCACTGATCCTGTCGATCATCTCTGGGATAAGCTAGAACTGCGCTCAAAAAGCAAATTAAAATCAATACTTTCACGGACATTTTTGCAATTCTTTCTTTCGCGTGTTCAACCCGCAGTGAGTGTGAGTTCAATACCGAATGTTTACTTTGCAACGGATACTGCAAATATTTATAATGCTTTTATAGGCTAAATTGAAATATTAAAAAAAAATCCCCAAATTGAAAGTCCCTTCCCAGCTTGAGCACAAGATTATCAATAAGCCGCGCTGCAAATTGTCACACAAAGACTGAAAATAGGGGATTCTTCAAAAAACTTATCACCAACGTATATTTTAAATGACCTCTTGCTCTTAATTCAAATATGTTTCATACTTCGGGGATGCTTCTTAATGTCTTATCAAATTCAGATCTCAATAGTTTGAGCATATGTATGTACCTATATGAAAGATATTTTAATTTTATTAGTAGAAGTCCAAAAATACTGGAGCAAATTCAAATTTCTGATTCTTGTTTTAGTTCCGTCTCATACGAGCGCATTCACTATTCCTCCAAAGCATGCTTAATCTTGATATTTTCTAGCTTAGCAGACAATTTTGAGGGATCCCCATTAATCTTAAGACCTAACTGATAAACACTGCATTCACCAAAAATTGTGCGAAAAATCATGAAACGCTTGAGGTTTCATCCGAAATGCCAAGTAGAGTCATACCATCCAATAAAAGGAAATTCCTAAGGAGGCACGCAAAGAATGTGAAATAAGTTCTAAAAGTAGATTTTTTCTTGCAAGGTGGGGGCTCTCACCAAAGGTAGTGTTTTGGTTCTACGAAACCGTAGTCAAGCCGAGTATATTTTCTGGTGGCATCTCCAGTGTACCACGACCTAGCTCCTGGACTTTGAAGGTAGGTGTATTGTTGCGAGGTTTGCTCTAAGGCTCAAAGAAACTGGGTATATGAAGGAGTTGGAACAAGGACACGTCGAAATTCTCTCGTCTTCAACTGGATCTCTGAAAACTTCACTTCACTACGTCGCAGAGGCCACTCGGTGCAGCTTTTTCTCTGCCCACAGTCGCTGGTGAAGAAACGCAGTGAGCAGATATGTAGGTCGAAGTTACGGGGGAAAGTTGGAGTGGGAGTGAAGAACGTTTGAGACATACTGAACTACATGCCTTGACCAAAGTTCATCTCGCCGCAATTGTAAGGCTAAGGCTGAAACATCTTGTTAATCTTACCTTTCAACAAATCTGAAGGCATAGCCGAAACTTATACTAGGTGACTCAACAAATTTGTGGCGGGGTGTAAGGGTCTTATAATCCAGTAGTTAGGAGTTTATAGTTATTACCACAACGGACCGCCTGTAAGTAACTTTACAAAGTAAATTACATTTCGATAACTGCTTCTTCCGAGCTACACTTTCGGGTCTTTTTAACATTATTTTAACAGCAAATTGAGATGAAAAATCGCTTTTGTATGACACTTCCCATAACAACTCAGTGTACTTTATATCTCAGAAATCTATTATAAACCATGCAAAAAGAAATGAAATATAGAAGTCCACAAGAGACGGCAACCTTCGTATTTAGTCCCGAAATCACTCAAGAATAATCAATATGTTTTAACCTACCGATTTAAGATTCATAAAATCGTAAAAAATTCAAGCCAAAATTTTTAATATTAATTAACTTAATTTTTTTTTAATAATCATTTCTTCATTAGAGATCAGAACAGCAATCACCAACACCCTGTTTGCATTTATAGGTGCATAAGTGCCCCATAGATATAGAAGAGAATACACATTTCTCTTTATACAAATGCAATAACAACTATGTTCAAACATTTTCGATTCAGTGATCAACAGCTGACACAGATCATATGATCTCTCAGTTACTCCCCAACAATGCGGCATGGTTGCTCTCTCGAAAACATCTGTTCAAATCGATGATTTGTATTTCAGCTGAGAAATGTCACGCAATACATACGGCAACAACAACACACCACCCCCAACGCCTGCTGCGGCGCCATGGCGAATGAAACTCGACTAGAAACGAAAACAAATGGAAACACAGAAATAGAAACAAAAACATTTAATGGAATACAAGAAATGTGTAGAAGAAGCATATAAACAAACTTTACTATACACACACTCATGGCTGTGTGTGTATGTATGTAATTCTTCGAGAAATTAATTATGTATACAATTTTATTTTAGAAAAAACCCACTCTCTGTCGATTCAGTGTCCAAGTGCGGACGATCGCATGTAGAACTACCAGTGAAAGTGAATTGAGCACACAGTAATTGTACGCTGCCATAAAACATATTCTATTCATTGCTTAAAGACACTTCAAATAGAACAATTATGAAATCCGCCGCGAGCTTTGTGCTACTTTTGCTTTGCTTGTGCATCTGCCTTATCGGCGGGCCGGGGCAAACGGACGCCGAGCCACTGTTTGGTGGCCCCGGTGCTGCTTGGCCAATTCTGCGTCTAGTCGAGGTGAGTACACGAGATTGACACGTTGCTTCACAATTCTACGAAATTCGTTTACTTATTGATAACAGGAGGTGCCACGGGACTCGCTCACGCCACATAGGCGTGTGAAGCGTGTCAAGCGAGCTGGCTTCGATCGCACAATCGACCCGGGATATGAATACCAAAACGGCACCGAGCGCGGTAAGGAACGCTTTCCTGTGTGGGACGATGCGAAGGGAGAGCCACTAGTGGATTCATAAGTGGGCTTAATAGTTATAGGAACGTAGTTGAGAGTTCAAGATGGTTGGGGAATCATATGTATATACCCTTATCACAGAATATATAGCTGTATAATATATTGGTCCAAGTAAAGTCCTATAGATATATATATAAAATTAAGAATTGTATATCGAGAGATATGCATAGTGGTTAGTCCTCTTTATGTCGACTTAAACAGTTTAACATAAACAAAAGATATTACTGACCATTTAATTTATTGTATTTTTTCCACTGAAAACGAGCGACCGTTACCGTTTAAAGTTATTAAAATATATAATCATAAACTTGTTCGTTTGTATTAATATTGAAGAAATGTTCGCACCGAGACTTATTTTGTCAGTTACCTAGTTTCGAGTTCACACATCAACAACAGTAGCGCTCTGTTTACGTACTATTAAATACGGAAATAAAACCAGCGCTAATTTGTTTATAACAAAACTTTTTCAAATGCAACAACAACTGCTGAATTGGTCACATTTCACAAGACAGACAGAAGGAAGCAGTTCACAGTAAGGCAGTAAAAATTTGAAAATTATTAAAAAAGTTATAAGAAGTGTTTCAAAGACAACTATTTAAAATATATCCCTAAGACACTAGAGAATATTTAGAGTGTTTCTATTAACGGGGACCATTATGAATATGAATTCTTCTACACGGTAGTGTCAATAAGATTGCATACTTCGAAAGCAAATTTCCATGACTCTGTCACAAAAATCTATTCAAAGAAGAATCATCTATTTTTTGTACCCTTTTTCAACATCCAAAGAACACTGTGAACTGACAAAGTAACTGAATAAAGGACATAAATAAATTTGTGTATCAGAAACATATACATACATAATCTACAGTTATGTATATTCATAAGGAATACCGGAAGCGCCAACTGCTGAGTATTCAGCACAGACACCTTAGCTAATGTCTCGGCTTGCACTTTTACTTCGCGTGTCGCCAGTCTTTAACACCCGCGAAAACTTTTCGTATTCAAGCAAAGCAAAACGCGGTTTACAGTAGAGGGAGGAGAAGCCTCTTTTCCCAAATATTTCGTGTGCTAATAAATTATATTAATAAATTTCTTTGATTTGCTTGATGACACTTTGAACTACAAAATAAATAGATAAATGTAAGTAAACAAAGCCTAAGGAAATACGTATGAACATGTGTGTGTGCAGAATTTATGGTATCATATTTACGTTCATGACTGTGGTTAGATGTGTGCCACCAACCGAACCGCTTTTCGACGAATATAACTTTTTCTAAACTAAGATGTTCCAAGGATCTGTTAAGAAGATGTTATTTCGATAATCTAACGCTGTCTGAGTCGGTAAGAAAAAAAAATAATAAAACGCTGATTTAATCTTCTACGGCAGTCCATGTAAAAACATCAAGCCAGGTTACCAAGCGATGTGATGTCATGAGTGCGATATGATGTGATGCCAATTAATTGTTAATGACTTATGATCACATCTATAAGCATATACATTTTTGTGTGGCAATATGCTGCATACTTTTAGGCGTTATTGTAGTTTAGTAAATCACAGCGAAAGAAAGCGGCACAGCTAATCGGCGAAAAAGTGTGCGAAATCAATTCGAACATGCGTTTCCGCAACAGGCGTCTTCTGACAAAACCGCCTTTCAAAAGACAAGCAAGAAGTGTCTCATGATTGAGTTGTTCACTATATAAACTATTATTTTATGTTCTCTAAGAGCATAAAATTGTTTCTACAAATCTTAATTTCGAACATAGCGAACTCTAAACGCTTTAACAACCTTTAATTTTAGCCCACAAATACGTAATTGCCGTAAAAATTTGCTCCAGAAATGTCATTGAACTCCTCGGCAATTCGTCAACACCATTCAGGGTATGAAGAAGACTCTCACAAGCAAGGGTATGGAACAAATTAAGTGGAATTACACAAAAACAAGCAACCATTAACGGGAGTGCAGGGAACAGTTAAGAAATTGTGCTAATGGGACTGCAACAATTCCGATGCCGCAGCGATTTGTGATTTGTAGAAAACTCACGCCTTCCAGTGAATGGCGCCGAGGAGTAAACAACGGTAGATGTAATCAAATGAGCGCATTATGGGCGAAATTGCTCAATTCATAGCGAAGTGATAGAATTGTTGCGTTTCATTTTGTTTACCTAAAACAAATATAAAACCATTTTTTTTACAAAATATTTCGGGAAAATAAAATAAAGTTCGAGAATTTAAAATTTGACAGCAACTTTACAAATGCTGGTTTAAGGTTACGTCTGTAGTTCTAAACTCTCTAAGTGTTGCCCACAAAAACAATACGAATTTTTCGGTTAATTTTACAACAAAAAATATCACTTAATATATCTATAATGAGGTTATTTCTTACCATTTCCAGCGGGTCGTGGGTAGAATCATTTATCAAATCAGAGGCGAATAAGACACAGGTCCATCATATGTCTGTGGTGAAAGCAGCAACCAAGTCTGTATTAACTGGCAAGTTTTTTTTTCAAATATATCTTGTCGCCGGGGAGCTGATAGCCCACAGTGCATTGAAAGTATTAATGAATCGTGTAATTAGGACTTTGAGTGTTTTCTTGCCACAATCGAACAAACAATTCGCCTGTAGTTTCACTCCGTGTCACGCCCATTAATTGTGAAAGTGCGCAGGTTTGCTTAAAACATGCATCGTCCTGGTGATTACTGGCCGAAACTCAAATGGCATATGACGTGCGGCACGTGCGGAGGAAGGAGAGGTGGAGTACGTGCAGTGGAGCCTTTCTTTTTTATATGGTTGCGCCGCACAACTTCCGCTTCCGCAATCGTGTCATTTACGCGGTGACCGACTCGGTGGCAAGCGCGAACACTCGAAGCTCGATTACCCCGCACTTCATTGTTGTTATTGGTTCGTTTTTGTTGAACACATTTTCCTTGCTGCATGCAACTTGCCGCAAAAACGATTGGCACGCGACCGAAGCCAACCGAGGAAGAGTTTCCAAGAGCCAATTTCAATGAGCTTCAACTTGCAACGTTGTAATGTTGCAATGTTGCAACGTGAAAACCGTTAATCGCACAAGCAAGTGAGGAGGGAAAGCAGTTGCGGACACATAGTAGTCGACAGTTACGCTAACAGAACACAAACACGGAACATCGCACGCAAAAAGATTCGAGCTTTCGTCGAAAAAAATCGAATACATGTTGGCGAGGTGCATGCAACACTTTCGTGTGGCACATAATTGAGTTAATTTTCAAACTATTTTCATTTTCTGTTCTTTTCCAAAGTGCACTGAGAGTTGTTGTGCTGCCGCAGAAAAAGCCTTCAAAAAGCCCATGTCCGACCAGCCAAGCACTTAAATATTTAAAGGCCTTTCGCTCATGCGCCATTTCTATTTACAAGGCATTTGTTCTGCAAAGGTTTAAATTTAACATACGAACAATCTATTATTCTACCGAATACACCCGTCGCGTCGTTGTTATTGTTTTCGTTGCGGTTATTAGTGTGGTTATTTCAATTATTTAACGGCAAACAACGAGGCGCCTCCCTCCCCCAAGCACTCAATCGATCTGTGCGTGCAGTTAAATGCTCTGAGGTAAACTCAGGCGTCACGCCCCCTGGTCCTTGCACCTCACCACCCACTTTTTGCTAGCATACGTGTGCAGTAGTTCATTGACATTTGAGTCGTGGAAATTTTCAATGATTAAAAACTACTTGTTACTGTTGTTGTTGTTTATGCAGTTGACGTTAGCTTGCGCGGTGTAATTTTAAAACTATATTTTTAGCCTTCTGTCTATTGTAGATTGCCATCATGGTCAACGACAGAACTTCATTTGCCACATTCGTCGATTGGATAGTATTGGTGTCGGCACTGGTGAAATTACACTGAAAGAAATCTGTTTGTGTTTTCAGAATACAAATATAATTCATAAATTTGCATTTGTTCACTTGGAATATTTGTGTAAAAGCGGTGCATGGAAAAGTTGTGACTAGAAAAAATAGAACTACATAAAATTGTTTAAGTAACTCTTAATTTAGAAATTTTGCGAGCTAAACAATCTTCTTCTAACTTTATGACTAAGTTATCAGCGCAAAGTATGACAAGCCTTCTCGTTGTTTGGAATATGGTATGTGCGTGTTATTATCTGGTTTCACCTATCATGAAGCGATATATAAGTGCGTTCACTAAATTATGTTGTGTAATATTTTATTTTATCAATTCATTGTAATTATTTAGTTTTATCAACTCGTCTCGTAATATTTATATACTTTATAACTGTATATCTTTTTGTTTTAGTATTAGGTGTTAGAAAGAACCGTTATGGAACCAGAACTATAGGGTAGTCGAAAAAGTCTTTTCGAATTTCTAATCAAATTTCAACTAATTTTTTTTTTTTATATTTATAATGAGCTTTAATGAACCAAATGTGTACCATTTTGGTCGACTAATTTTTGCAATTTTTCCGCTAGAGACATTACTCCATCAGTCTAAAACTTTTCTGGTTTGATGATGCAAGGTCAGGGCTGTATGGTGGATGCATCAAAACCTCCCAGCCAAGCTCTCCCAGTTTTTTCCAAGCCATCAAAGATGTGTGTGGTCTAGCGTTGATTAGTGCTGATGGAAGACGAAGACCTTTCTGTTAGTAAGTTCCGGCCGTTTTTTTCGATTGCTTGCATCAATCTCATCAGTTGGTGACAGTAAAATGTAGAATCAGTCGTTTGACTCATATTGGATGATTCCTTTCCAATCCCACCAAACACTCAACAGAACCTTTCGAAGCATCAATCCTGACTTTGCGACCATTTGCTGAGCTTCATCACGCTTGGACCATGATCTTTTTCGCGCATTATGGTCGCATTTGATCCACTTTTCATATCCTGTTACCATTCGCTTCACAAACGGTTCGATTTCATTTCGTTTCAGCAAAGAATCGCAGATTAACATTCGGTGCATTAAATTTTTCACAGACAGTTCATATGGAACCAAAACATCGGGCTTCTTTTTGCAGCCAGCCCGTTTTAAATCATAATTTGATGATTATTGTTAAGTTCCTTAGCGATGTCATGGCTGCTTATGTGACGCTCCTGGTCAATAATTCCATAATTCGTCACCGAAATTTACAGAACGGAAGCGAACGAAGCTTAAAATCTCACCTTTCCAACACGTACAGAATGTTACAAGTTGCAATGTGAATTATAAAATGAAATCATGTGATACATTTTCTAAACTTTAACAGACCCTCCGTGAATATCGGCTCAAAGATTTCGGAATTGACACAACTTCTTGCAGTTTAAATGGAAAGTTTGGCACATATGAACGATTTAAATGTGAAAAACATTTAATGAACTGTGACTCTCATTAAAACTTGTGAGACTTTCATTGATAGGAATTTAGTGGTACTCATTTAATACCACAAACATGCTATGAAATACTTTGAATTTCTATTATCAGTTATCTGTAGTAAAATAAATCAAGATATCAGTGATTAGAATTCTTAGAAAAGTGGTTTCTTGTGCTAACAGATTACAGGCAGAACGAAGTAATTGAAGCTCATCAAAATGGAATTTATAGAAAATTGATTAGACCTCCTAATAACACTCTTGCAAGGCCACATAATTGCTCACAGGTATAACTTTCACTCCAAGCATAAAAACGTAAGTTGTTTAGACATACCTATAATATTTCGTTCTCAGACCCTTAAAAGACATTAATCATTTGATATAATATTTTAAATAAGTGATCTAAAAAAAAACTACGGGATTCAATATACCGAAGATAAATATATTTATACTCCTGCAACATGTTGCTAAAGAGTATAATAATTGTGTTCACCTAACAGTTTGGCTCACCGAATCGTATTAAGGAGGGGAACGTGTGGTTTGAAAATTTTTAAAAAGTGGCCGTGGCTCCGTCACTAGTACGTTTAATGTAAATATTTTCCACACCAATAAAGCTCTATCACCGAAGTTTACCCCGAATAATTTTTTGATCCGCCTGGGCGAAATAGGATGATAACCCTGCCCACTTACCATTTAACGGTTTTCTTAGAAACTACTACTAAAAGTACGACAAATCACTAACTAAATATGACAGAGATACTAAATTTCACACTTGAGATGCTATGAGAAGGCTTTTTAGTGTCAAATTTGGACAATAGGCGTGGCACCGCTCCCCAAAATCCATACCTCGGGGCCAACTCGATCGATAGTTCGTTCTCATATTAACCAAATTCGATACATAGCCACTATGGCTACAACTCTTCCAAATCGAACCGAAACTCTTCAAGTCCCTTTGGTACCGAATGTAAGGACCCCAGTGCCAATAGTTGAATTTGTACCGAAAATATAGGTCAGTGTGTGAGATGCATAAACGAAATTCGGAGAAAATCGTTTCCTGAAAATGATATGTCCGAATGTCAAAAATTATTTGAATTGGATCAATGCTTCCCTTAGCCCCCATATACCTAATATAAAGATTTTCGAACTTTCGGGTGACTTTATACCGCATATATCGGCCAATATGTGAGTTGTCTCAATGAAAATGAGAGAGCGTCTTTTACTAATAACTATATACATTAGGGCCTAAATCAGATAAAATTGAGCGAAAACATGACCTAGCCCCTATATAACTATTATCAGGGTTTTTGAACATCCGGATGACTTTACTTCATATATGGTAGATTGGTGATGGTATGCGAGGTACCTTAATGAAACTCGCAGAGCATTTAATTATAATGTGGCTTAAATTGATAAAATCGATTGACGATGTTTTAGTCAAAGTTTCACTTTGATTGTAATCCATTCACGATTTCGTCGGTAGATTTTCATATTGCCAACAGCTGCAAGTATTTAGCCGGCTGTGATCCTTGCATGTTGTAAGAGTATGAAACTTTCACTTGCTTCCGAACTTAGCCCCTCCTTACTTGTTTTTTACGTTTTTTTGGAATTATGTGGTAACACTTGTCAGCGGGATAGAGAGGGGCGTTGGTAAATCCACGTCAGCCATAGAAAACATTCGATCCGTATCTGCATATAAAGGTCTGGCCAGTACCAACAAAACCATTGCACCTATCGGAAATACGTATACAGTTAGATTAAATGTTGAACTGTATAATTTATAAATTTAACTTTACTTTTATATTTACTATGGTAGTTGATTAGATAAAAGCACCGACCATCGTCATATCAACACGAGCAAATAAGGTGGGCATAAGTTCGAATTTGGACAGTAATTATTAATGATAGCAAATGCTTCAAAAGTTCCTTAGAGACATGAGAAAGTTTTACTATATAACGCCAATAAAAAAGAGAAATTTTCTAAGAATTTGTAGTAATGTCCAATGGCTAGATTTTGGTTATGTATAAACTTTTATTTGCAGAATATCGACGATAAACATACATTTGAGATATGAGTGTATTCCCATGACTACGGCACTAATGCCTAATGTCGAGACGTTAAATATCATAGAAGAGACAGATAATAGATTGTAAAGTGACCTACTATGGCCACGAAAGGGTTAAGGAGCTCATCTGAAAACTTAAGTTTAATTCAACTTTGTTTATAAGCATATTTGCCCAACCCACTTTGTTTCAAGTGCCTCACTCCAAACAGATGTTGTATACTACGTGGCTATAATTATGTTTTATAGTTTTAGAAATGCAAACGGAATGAGCTGGTGTAGGCATTACAAGCGCAAATACAAAGTTGATTCGTGCAAAATAAACAATATTTGTAGGTAAGAAAATATTTAGTTTACTTTGGCTAGGATTGCCAAGAAGTCAACGTAAATATGTAAAAATAATAATTATATAATAAAGAATACGAAACATTCCAAAAACAAAAATGCTTAACTGGTTTAAAAAAATAATTGGGTTTCGCATAGCATTTCAGAAGTTCAATTCGAAGAGTGCCAAAGCTGTACATTTTCACATGATCCTATTAGAAACAGAGAAATAATGTTCGGAGTTTTATTAAAACCGTTAGCTTTCTCACCTAAACTGACATGTGCTGGGTTGAGTTAGCTTTTGCCAAATCTCCTGCCAACAAAACTCCAAATTCGACTAGAGAATATCAGTGAAAGCATTGTTTTAGGCAGAAAAAATAGACAATGCGCATACCTATTAAACGAGCACGAACGGAATAGCAACACGGGGAAGAGAATATCCGTTAGCAAAACTCATTTAGTAGGTGACCGGCAATCAGCGCAAGTAGACGCAATTTTGGCAGATTCTTCTTCGCCACGCATATTCAAGTAACGATTCGAGAAATTAAAAAAAGTAACGTTAATTATTTCTGTTGTGTTAGTTTCGGGCAATAGAAGTGCTAAGTGCTGTGTGTTAGACTTTGTACAATATGAAGGCAATTATATTTATTGTCATATTGGCCATTTCGGGGTTTTGGCTTTACCGCGGGGTCAACGAATTCATTAAGCCGCTACCGAAGCCAGAGGTTAGCAATAACACTTACTGGGGACCCGGCAAACCTGTAAACTACGAAGCGCCAACAGATATTGTGCCCTTCGAAATCAAATACGATCAAACGGTTTGTAGAAATGACACTCAAACGCATTTGAGCGCTAATGCAACGATTTATATTCCCCACAGATTATTGACGATTTGCGCACACAACTCAATCGTACTTGGAAATTCACTGCGCCGTTGGAAAATATCAAATTCGAATATGGTTTCAATTCGGAAGCGCTGCGGCACATTGTCGACTATTGGCGCGACTACTACTTGCTCAAATGGAGAGCACATGAAGATTACCTGAACTCGCTGCCGCACTTTAAAACCGAGATACAAGGGTAAGCCAAACAGCCGCATACTTAAATTTTTTAACGGCTTGTTTATTACTTTAATTGCTTTTGATTTAGGCTGAAGATTCACTTCATACACGCAAAGCCGTCAGAGGAGGCGCGTAAAGAGAAGAAAGTGGTGCCGATGTTATTGCTGCACGGTTGGCCGGGTTCTGTGCGTGAATTTTACGAGTTCATAAAGCTTTTGGTGGAGGTGTCCGATATCAATGATTATGTATTCGAAGTTATTGCACCCTCTCTAGTCGGATATGGGTTCTCGGACGTGAGTTAACTACTACCGCACACTTTTACCGCCCTGCCACTCACAGATTTCTCACATTTTAGGCTGCCACCAGACCCGGTTTCGATTCGCTACAGATGGCTGTGGTCATGCGGAATCTAATGTTACGTGTTGGTTATGACAAATTTCTGGTACAGGGTGGCGATTGGGGCTCCATCATTGGCAGCGCCATTTCCACGCTCTTCCCTGAGAATGTGCTCGGCTTTCATTCTAATATGTGTGTGTTGAACACACCACTAGCTACGATAAAATCGTACATTGCCAGTTGGATGCCAGAGCGCTTTATACCAGCGCGTTTCTTCTACAATCATCATTTTCCACTAAAGGATAAATATAAGTTCCTAATCGTTGAGTCCGGTTACTTCCACATACAAGCAACAAAGCCGGACACCATTGGCATTGCACTGGAGGCTAGTCCCATTGCCTTGGCCGCATACATACTGGAGAAATTCCAAACTGCAACTGGTGCTGGTCGGAATCAGGAATTTAATGCTATGGACCGAGCCTATAAATTAGATGCTATATTAGATAATCTCATGATATACTATCTCACCGGCACAGTCACGACAGCAGGACGGTTCTACGCCGAAAACCTCGCCAGTGACTCTAAGGCTCTGAGGCTGGATCGCGTGCCGACGACTGTTCCTATGGGTTGTGCTCGCTTCCAGTTCGACTTGCCTCCTGCCCTTGACTGGGCGCTCAAAGACAAGTTTCCGAATTTGGTGCACAGCACATACTTCAACCAGGGTGGCCATTTCGCTGCCTTGGAACTGCCTGGTATGCTATATATTAACTTCCAAGAGTTTGTGAAGAAAGCCATTGCTGAGTAACTTGTAATTTTGTATTCTAAAAGAATAATTTAAGTGATAAGTAATGCTTGAAAATACACAATATAGTCACTGCGATTTTTTACTAATTGGTATAATTCATTATCTTCGGAATAAGAACAAAAGGTAAGGGAAAAGCTTGCCCTTGCTCACATACCTCATTTACATATCTACTTAAAAAAAAAATTATAAAAAAAGTATAAGTTACGGAACACGTGTTCACCAATGTTTGCACCATAATTAAATATTAGGTAATATTTAGATGTACTTAATGTTAAGACCGTCGTGAGACATTTTTATTGCTTTGTTCTATAACTATATAGACAACTGAGGGTATTAAGAAAATATTGCAGCTCAGATTATTTGACTCAACTTCTTCCAACTTTAGAAAATACTGCCTAACACGGCTTCCCAAATGCCTCGGAAGTTCGAGCTCCCTTCGGAGAATATTACCACTATCTTAACTTCTTAACAACTCTTTTATGCTAGCCTAATACGGAACTATGCATCAAGTACCTAAAATTATACTCCAAAGTTTTACTTCACCTCCATTTGCTTTCCATACCCTTTGTATGATATATTAAGTTTACAACGAAGTTTTTAACTGCTAGAAGAAGACGTCGATGAACCTTTAAAATAGATATAAAAAAGATCGGCCTGACGAGTTGAGTCGATTTAGCCATGCCCTTCCGTTTTTAAGTTATCGATCTAAAATTTTTTACACTTTCTATGCAAACTGAACGATCGGAACCAAAAAGCTTTTTCATTTTACCAGATATTTCCAAGAAATAAGGCGTGGATTGTTGTGGAAAGATTTGATGCAATATCCGAAGAATTTGTTCATTGCTAAAGCATACAAAGTGGCCGATCCAAATCAAGTTGTTGTAAATTATATTTTGTATTTGTGAGACTTTAAACGCGTGTTTCTCGAAACGACATTTTTCAAAATTGCTGGCATCATAACTCAACCAGAAATTGACCGATCAAATTCAAATTAAAACTGAGTATTTTTGAATACATTTACTATAGAATGAACTACGATCTTTTTGATTGATGGAAAATTGTCAATTTCGCATTAAAAAAAACGACAATTTTTTTCCTAAAAAACGATTTTTTTGTTTTTCAAAATTACACCATTTTGTTAAGTTTTGATATTTTTCAGATTTCGTAGTTCATTGTATAGGAAATATCTTTAAGTTTAATAAACTTTTCGAATTTTTTTGTTCAGCTACTCATTCGGCCGGAATCATGCCAGCAGGTGGGGGCGACCTTTTTTTTGGCACCTCCGAAGAAGCTCATAACTCCGTTATTTTTCAACGTTTTTGTAAAAAAAAAACTTAAAATATAGCTGGAAATATACCTTATTACGTTCAAAGAAGTTCGAAATACTCAATCGCGTACTTTCTCTTAAAAAAAATCACGAAAATCGCTAATTTTTCATTCGTCACACTGGTATAGCCCCTTAAGCAGTTCAAACAGTTTTAAGTATTTCTCACTACTCAAAGAAATAAAAGTCGTACCCCTATACTAAGTACATAAACATTCGTAAGTACAGTACGAGAAAAATTGTGTCTTACATTGCATGCCTCTCTCGAATGTAAACAGTACAGTCCGATTCAAAAGCCTTATTAGAATTGTCGTCATTAGGAAAAAGAGCTTAAGTTGAATTAGTCGCTACGGAAGAAATATTATCAAGTTCTTCTGTTTTGTATGACTCTACGAAAGACGAAGTTCATTTAAAGAACACTCAAAGTTGAGATCATGGCATATGCGCAGACATTATATCATTGATTAATGTGTCGTGGTTGACTATATTGAAAACAAGTTATAAACGGCTTTAATAAAGTCACGTAGTGTAAGCTTCGTTCACTTCTCTGTTCGCCATATTCTCTGGACTGCTCGTTTGATTATTCCTTTGAGGGATCATTTGTACATCATCTCTTTATATTCTGTTTCTATTGTATTTTGCAATTCTATTCCATTTATGCAATTTGCCATTCTCCAACTTTGGTCAACCGAAAATTATATATACTTATGTATGTATATATGTATATGTTTTACTTTAAAATATTGAATTTGGAGATGCGCTCTTTTGGTTTGGGTGTAGTATGCCGTATAAAAATGAGAGCCAAAGAGACCGGCATTTATAGCCCGCGTTAATTTCAATGTCAACGACAACAACTGCTCACGCATGCACTCATACATTTGTATATATGCACATATAAGAATGGGCAGGTAGTATAATTTATTGCAAATATATGAACATATGTAGCAACATACGTGTATATATACATACATATGTATATGTTTGGAAATAAAATTAGCATTTTGGAGACACAATTAATTTTAACACATACATATGTACATACATGTCACACACAAGCAACCAAGCTATAAACGTTTTGCTCTTCAATTGTTTGGGAGATAAGATTTGAGTTTCCATATGGCAATTCATCTCGGCAATAAAAAGTGCTGAGTCATGTGCCCAAATGATTATTTCTTGTCTCGAAATTTGGTGCAAAACAATCTAAAGTGCTGAGTCAAGTAGCCAAAACGTGTTAGTTCTTGTACCGAAATTTGTTGCAAAACTATTTAAAGAGTCTACTTTATGATAAGAAGCTAATTAGTGATTAGTCTAAGCCTGTGAACTGTTATCATATGTATGTATGAGTAGGTAAGGGTGCACCCTATAGGGGAATTAACTACTTCTTAACCACCATATAACCGTTACGAACTGCAAGCGCAGCTAGTCAATTAACCGTGTTTTTCCATATAAGAAACTGGTAGTTTTGCAAATTAAATAAAAAATTGATCAGCTTGTATGGTAGTTATATGCTAAAGGGGTTTGGTGTGCTCAGCTCCGACGAATGAACAACTTGCTAGGTTAAAACGGGCCTAGTTTACATGAGTTAACACAACACCTATCAACAATTCGACAACATAACTTGCGCAACAACTACATAACTTACTGACTTAAGCAAATCGCCGCAGCAGGTTCAGTAACAACGACTTGACTTCCGGCACGCGCACCCGAAATGCTTATGCACCTTCACAAGCCAATTCCTGGAAGTGCATCACGCCACCAAACTGCAGGCTAGACGGAATTTAGGTATAAAATTATGTTAAGCATTAATTTTAGTTACATTTTATGTCAATTAATAAAGTAACGCGGTCGCGCTGCCATCCATGCAGCACCGTTGTTAAAAACCCGAAAACAATTTTGTTTTTTTTTTTAGCTTTCTCAACGAGAGAAAGCTTAACTGGCGCCCGAGCGAATTGCAAGCAAGCGTAAAGCTGCTTGTACTAAAAAGGCACGTAAAGTGCAAGGACAACTTAGATGCAAAGGCGTAAAGCTACTTTGCTAAAAACAAAAAGTGTCGATCGATCGGTTCCTTAGTAGCTTAGGCAAAAAGGAGACATTACGTGTCGGCCTAAGATCGCGGATATAAAAAATTTTTAAACTAGAATAATAACAAAAAAATACTGTAATAAAGTGTTGGACAATAAAGAAGAAAAATCTATATAAACAATATCCCTAAACGATCAAGGGTAAAATAAGAAGTGAATGTGCAAAAAAAACTGTGAGAAAAATCTATCCTTAAACGAACAAAGGATAGTAAAAATATTTGACTTTCAATAAGAAGTGAACTATAAAGCAAGTTCTGTGAGCAGCGTGAAATTCTACATCAAAATAGTGCTGCTACCAAATCCTATTGAGCATTGAATGTGCGAAAGAAAAAAACTGTGAAACAAGTTAATAGAAGAGAAAAATCTAAAAGTGAACTATAAAACAAGTTCTGTGAGCAGCGTGAAATTCTATATCGAAGTAGTCCTGCTACCAAATCCTATTGAGCATCATAATCACACTATCAACTCCATCAACAGAAGTTACAACAGTTTTAACTACAGAATCCGTAACGAAGGAAGAAAATACAAGCATAAAACCAGCGCTACAAGCAGTGAGTCGGTGCTATATTTTTTATTATTTCTAAATATATTTATAATTATATACATAGTATTTATTATTTCTAAATATATTTATAATTATATACATAGTATTTTGTAAAAATGGCAAATCCCAATAACCTAGTTCGTCCACCAATTCTTTCCTCATCCCAAACTTCTGTCGCCCCCCCACAATCTGCTCAGTTATCAGTAGATGATTTAACTAGGCTAATATCGACAATTGCCACAGACATACTTAGACAACAAGGACCACAGGTAGTACAGTCAGTACTTAACCCCCCTCCGTCGCAAGTAGTAGACCAACAAATCGAGGATAGACATAGGAACAATTTAGGGAATTAGATAAAATTCCTGACATAGTTAAATCCCTTAAGGATTTTTCGGGACAGCCAGGAGAATACAACTCCTGGAAGAAAGGTGTTGATCGAATTTTGGCCATATACGAGCCATTGAAAGGACAACCAAAGTATTTTGGCATATTAAGTGTGATAAGAAATAAAATAGTCGGCAACGCCGACATCGCCTTAGAATCTTACAACACGCCGCTTGATTGGCAGGCCATATCAAAATGTCTAACGATGCATTATGGGGACAAGAGAGACTTGTCCACTCTCGAGTACCAAATGACGACATTGATACAAGGGAACAGACCTGTCCCTGAATTCTACCAACAGGTGTATACACACCTTTCGCTGATTTTAAACAAGTTAGGATGCCTCGAAATGACTAATGAATCCTTGTGCCTCCTAACACAGGCATACAGGGACAAAGCATTGGATACATTTATAAGAGGATTAAATGGGGACTTACCCAGACTCTTAGGAATACGGGAACCGGCGGACTTGCCACAGGCTCTTCATCTGTGTATGAAATTAGAGAACCAAACTTTTCGCACAAATCATGCGACTAACGCAAGGAAAGGACAACCCCCTCAGCTGCCACCAAGGAGAAACTTTGTGCAGCAGCAAACACAACAATTTTATCCCCAACTGGCTCATTTTCCCAAGCCAAACCAACCTATTTGGCAACCACGGCCACAATTTCCTGGTCAAATAGGGCAGCATAACGGCAATTCCCCCCTAGACCACCCAAACCCCAACAGCGGCCAGAACCGATGGATGTAGACCCAAGCATCCACTCCCGTAGGATAAATTATATGAATAGACCCACCCAAAACCAGGCTTATGGCAAAAGACCTCAGCCGACTGCTCATCATCAACCAAATAAATATCAAAGAACTTTTCATCTAGCCACAGAACAGGCGGAAGATGAGAATATCGTTGAACAAACGAGCATTAATTTTTTAGCATGATGGGCTCTTCGCTACCCTATTTTGAAGTGAAAGCGGAGAGCGGAAAAATTCTTAAATTTTTAATAGATACGGGTTCAAGCAAGAATTATGTAAAACCCGAACTTGCAAGGAAGCGTATACCAAACGAGGTGCCCTTCTATGCAAAATCCGTTGTAGGTTCCATAAAAATATGCGAACATACAAAAGTAAAGTTGTTTGATATGAATGAGGAGATAAAATTCTACCTCATGCCTTCTTTAGTAACTTTTGATGGCATACTAGGTAACGACACTCTAAAGGAGTTAGAGGCCGTAATTTACACAAACAAAAACTACATGAAAATAAGAAATGGTAAAGCAATAAGATTAAAGCAGCTGCCTTCTAAAGCAGTCAATGCAGTAAATATAAAAGAGGAAACGTTGGCTCCTCAAACGAAAACAAAAATGAATCACCTTGTCAACTCCTACAGAAATCTTTTCTCAGAACCCGATGAGAAACTTACATATACAACCAAAGTTGTTGCCCAAATTAGGACAACAAGTGATTCACCAGTTTACACGAAATTCTACCCATACCCCGCAGCTCTAAAAAGCGAGGTAGAAAACCAAGTAAAAAAACTCCTAAATGATGGTATAATAAGGCCGTCAAGGTCGCCATACAACTCCCCAGTTTGGATTGTACCCAAAAAGGCGGATTCAGCGGGAAACAAACAGTACCGCATGGTCATCGACTACAGGAAGCTCAATGCAGTCACGACTGCGGATAGGTACCCTATCCCCGAGATAACAGAAGTTATCTCCCAGCTGAGCAACAGCAATTTTTTCTCTGTACTTGATCTAAAAAGTGGTTTTCACCAGATTCCACTAAAAAAATCTGACATTGAAAAAACCGCATTTTCCATAAACAATGGAAAATACGAATTTACGCGTTTACCTTTTGGCCTGAAAAATGCGCCATCAATATTCCAGCGCACATTAGACGATATATTGCGAGAATATATCGGGAAATGTTGTTATGTATATATTGATGATATAATCATCTTTAGTAAAACCGAGGAGGAACATCTCGGACACATTGAAACAATTTTTAGGACCCTAGATGAAGCCAACATGAAGGTGCAGTTGGATAAATGCAACTTTTTTAAAAGGGAAACGGAATTTTTAGGTTACATCATTACACCAAATGGCATAAAAACCAATCCAGCAAAAGTGGAGGCAATTTCCAATTTTCCACAGCCCAAAAATTTAAAAGAACTCCGTAGCTTTCTAGGTATGTCAGGATATTACAGGCGATTTGTTAGAGATTACGCAAAAATCGCCAAACCCTTGACATCCCTTTTAAGAGGGAAGAAGGGCGAACGTCTAAAAACAAATCGGCCAACATTAAGATTGACCTCGATAAAAATGCAATCGAGTCTTTTATCAAAATTAAAAATTCCCTAACGTCCAAGGACATTATCCTTGCTTTCCCAGATTTCGAAAAGGAATTTGAACTGGCTACTGATGCCTCAAACTTCGCCATAGGCGCAGTTTTATCGCAAAACGATAAGCCGATAGCTTTTATATCACGAACGTTGAGTAGAGCCGAAGAGCACTACGCAACAAACGAAAAGGAGATGCTTGCAATAATATGGGCATTAAACTCCTTTAGAAATTACCTATACGGTTCACGCAAGGTAAAAATCACGACCGACCACCAACCTTTAACCTATGCGCTAAGCAACAAGAATAGCAATAGTAAAATGAAGCGGTGGAAGGCGATCCTTGAAGAATATAACTATGAGTTATACTACAGGCCTGGCAAGAGTAACGTCGTAGCTGACGCCTTGTCTAGAATACCTCATGATACACCATTGAATTCGCTCTCTACAGCGACTCATTCGGATGAAAGTTCATCCCACAATTTAATATATAGCGTTGAAGCACCTATTAACGCATTCAAAAATCAAATATTCTTAAATAAAGACGTAATCTCGAGTTACCAATTCAAAATTATATTTCCAACGTATCATCGCCATCTAATCACCGAACCCGAATATACTGATGAAAATTTGATAGATATTTTAAAAAGATACCTCAATCCGTCCGTCATAAATTGCATAAAAGCGGATGAGCATATTATGGGAAAAATTCAGTTATTATATCCCTTACACTTTAACAAATATAAAGTTAGGTTTACCCAAATAATGGTAAAGGACATAACGAATGAACAAGAGCAAGAAGAAATAGTAGTTAGCACCCATAATAGAGCACATAGGAATTGCAGGGAAAATAGAATGCAGATCCTAGAAAAATATTATTTTCCTGCAATGGCGAATAAAATTAAAAAAATTATAAAAAAATGCGAAACATGCAAAGTTAATAAATACGAACGGCATCCGCCAAAGCCGCAAATACAGGCCACTCCAATTCCACGGTTTCCTGGTCAAATAGTTCACTTAGATATCCTCATAATAGGAAAACAGTTGATTTTGACAGCCGTAGATAAATTTTCAAAATTTGCTGTCGCAAAACCCATACAATCTAAAGCTGCCGAGGATATCAGGCAACCTCTGAGAGATATACTACTTTCCCTCATACCGGAAACGGTAGTATTTGACAATGAAAGATCATTTAAATCTGAGTCAATAAATTTTATGGTAGAAAATGAGTTCGGCATACAAATATTTCGAACAGCCCCTTACACCAGCTCCTCAAATGGACAGGTTGAACGATTTCATTCAACTTTACAGGAGATCATGCGTTGCTTGCAAAGCGAGAAAACGCATAATTCTTTTAACGAGTTACTGGAGAAATCGGTAAAAGAATACAATTATTCAATTCATTCCACTACCGCAAAGAAACCCGTAGAAGCTTTCTTTGGCAGAAGAGTTTGTAGCGACCCCAAATTACTAGATAAGGATAGAGAGGAAACTGCTAGGAAATTATTAACTAAACAGAATATCGACCTTTTGTACCATAATAAAGATCGAACCCCGTTAAAACAATACGTCAGAGGAGACGAGATTTTCGTAAAAATAGACAAGAGAATAGGAACAAAGTTATCTTCTAAATACAGAAAGGAAATTGTAGAGCAGAACTACAATTCCACAATTAAAACTAAGTCAGGTAAAATCGTTCACAAAAAAAATATTAAACAATGTTAAAATTATTTTTTGCAGTTAGTCATAATGACCCGCTACTATACCTTTCTGATTCAACTAACGATGAAAAAGAAATTAGGGACGCTCTCACACAAATTTATAATAACGAAGAAATTACCACGAATAATGTTAACAATTTAATGCAAATTAGCGACTTTCTTTCTGGACAGATAACGAACATTACAGACCACATAAACAAACAACAAACTGTTATTAGTAGTTACATAAACGAATTTACTGAATTAGCACAAAATAAAATAAAGACAATAGAGGACGAAATTCAATTCATCATGCATACTTACCAAATTAACAACGACATATCGCTTTTACGCGATCACGTAGATGACATCGGACAAATCATTTTTTCAACTAAATTAGGTATCTTGCCAACGGACATTCTAACCCCTACTGAACTGAATCATATTAGCAATTTTGAAAGTTACAGCCACATTAAAACAGCCGTACTATTCCAGGAAAATACAATCATCCTATCCCTCCTCATACCTCAATATTCCCAGAATACATTATCCAAAATAAAGTTTGAACCCATCCCAAACATTAATAATAAATCAGTAATACTAAGCCCTTTAGAAATCCTTGTAGACGAGAACAATAAAATGTACCAATTAGAAATTAAGGATAATTTAGAAAAGAATATTATAAGAATTGAAGACACATGTATAGGCAATATATTAATGTTTAAAAAAGCGAGCTGTAAGCTTGAAAATTTCAATAAACCTGATGTAATAGAAGTGCTACCAGGCACCCTTGTATTTAAGAATTTTAATTCAAATATAACCCAAAATTGTAATAAACAAAAGATAAGCCAAAAAGGCACATTTTTATTAAGATTCGAAAATTGTGAGATAAAGATTTCTAATAGAACATATTTCAATGTAAACTTGAGGATATTTGAAACATTTGTATTACCAAATGTAATAACAAAAATAAATGATACAAACGAAATTAATAAAGAAATAAAGATGGAAGCATTGTACATAAAACAGCTTCAGCATGAAAATAATTTTAAATTACTAAATAATGAGAACAGTGTATCCTCAATAATTAGCTTAAGTTCGGATATTTCAATTGTTTTAATTATAGTAGTCACTACTGCAATTTTATTTTTTATTATCAAAGAAAAACAAAAAATGTACATTTCGCCTAGCTCAGAAGCAGAATTTATTACAAACGTGCAGAAAGGCCCGTTCCTGCAAATTACAACATCGCAGCCCAACAATAACACCGATCGCGGACGATCGAACTAAGAGGGGAAGAGTTAACACAACACCTATCAACAATTCGACAACATAACTTGCGCAACAACTACATAACTTACTGACTTAAGCAAATCGCCGCAGCAGGTTCAGTAACAACGACTTGACTTCCGGCACGCGCACCCGAAATGCTTATGCACCTTCACAAGCCAATTCCTGGAAGTGCATCACGCCACCAAACTGCAGGCTAGACGGAATTTAGGTATAAAATTATGTTAAGCATTAATTTTAGTTACATTTTATGTCAATTAATAAAGTAACGCGGTCGCGCTGCCATCCATGCAGCACCGTTGTTAAAAACCCGAAAACAATTTTGTTTTTTTTTAGCTTTCTCAACGAGAGAAAGCTTAACTCATGTATACAGACGGACAGACGGACCTCTCTCACTATAAGGATCACCACAAGACACCGTCAATAAGGAGGAAAAACATTGATGGCTTAATCGACTCCAATGATCAAGTAAATACTTATGTATATCTCCGGTAAACTAGATACCGGATTATATATAATAAATTATCATCTATACATGTGTACGTATAGAATCGAATGTATCAACGAAAGTAAGAAAATATGTTTATAATCGCTCAACCTCAACGCGATTCGACTTTGCTATCGCACAACCCCCAGTAAAAACGATTATAAATACTACATATGTATGTCCGAATGTCTTAAGAATCAGCGCGGTGGCTATTCGATACGGTTGTGCCCTCCAATCAGTTTCATCGCAGCGCTGGATGCGTTCGGTTGTTTTTAGTTGGTGTCTTTTATTATCACTTTGTTATTTATTATTATAAATATATTTATAAAAACAAACAAGTTTGGAAATTTCCAATTACAATTATACTCCCATCCACCGGCTGTTGTGTCGCAGTGTTAAATCGAAAGTGAAATGGGCACCTTGTTGCGTATTACATTCGTGGTCCTAGCGATTGTCGTAGGTCTGTGTGTGCATAAATATCGGGAACTCACAAGCTCAGCGCCAATTCCTCAACTGAACGATGCGGAATATTGGGGACCCGGCAGCGCCGCTAAATATAAGGAGAACACTGCCATTAAACCTTTCGATATAAGCGCCAAACCGGAGGTAACTAATTGAATTTTAATGTTTATTTCGTTATATATCTATGTGTTAATTATAAATATTTGCATATATCTGTACCTCTGGATATATTATAAATTGTTAGCTGTCAGCTTGACAATTTGCCAGTCATTCTCACATGCCTACACACTAATATATGTAGATACTGCATACTTGTAAATAAATATCAAGCAATTAAAACTTGAATACACACATAATATTTACATCGGAAAGTAATAGTAATAATCGAAACAAAACAATAATAATTGAAATGTTTTTTTCTATTTTTTAACGCTATAGTTAATTGAAGATCTGAAATCGCAGCTGTCGCGCCCGCTGGTGCTCACCGAACCCCTCGAAGGTGTTGGATTCCAATACGGCTTCAATTCTAAGTACTTGAAAAAGGTGGTGGCGTATTGGCGCGACACTTACCTGCCCAAGTGGGGTGAGCGCGAGGCCTTTCTCAAGCAGTTCCCGCATTTTGAGACCCAGATTCAAGGGTGAGTATAGCGGTACAGCTTGTATATTCGTAAAAACTATTAGTTAAAAAATTATCTTGTTAAAACAAGGCAATAAAATAAAACAAGTTAGAAATGGTTAAGTTCGGGTACATCCGAATATTTTATACACGTATTAAATTTAATCGAAATCGGTCAGTCGGAACCCGAGATATGTAATTTCACCAAAAAGTGAGCGGTGCCACGCCCATCGGCTCCCATAAAGCCCTCCTATACAATCTAGTAGGTAAAATTTAATGCCTCTGGCGTATTTACTTATTGACTTATCAACCGTTATATGAGGAGTGAGCGGGGTTACTTTCCGATTTCATCCATTTTCACACTGTCGGTAGAGGTTTTTATAATAATTGCGCCAGGTAAATTTGGTTGTTGCAACTTAAGTGGCTTCGGAAATCTGTGCATTAAACTTATTAGAAAAAAGGACCCGCCCCGTGGCAGTGGTCCGATTACGCCCATCTACGAACTCGTACTTTATTTCTACTTTCATCAAGATATCAAAATTTTTACACAGTTTATAGCTTGTAAGGCAAACGGACGGACGGACAACCAGTCACTCGGATTTCAACTGTTTCATTCATCCTGATCATTTATATATATGGACGTATGTACATATATAACGCTATATCTATCTGGCTTAGTTTTATGCAATATGTACAACCGTTAAGTGATTCATTCATTGCGACCTCTTAAATATGTATTTGAAGCTTCTTTTCTAGATGCCCGAGGTACAGAAATCCGTACCTTTCCCGTCTAAACGTAAACAAAAAAATAAAACTCGGGCGAGATAGTTCTTTTTAGTAAATATGTGAACTCCTTTTTGCAAGTTCTCGTGAGAATTTGTTTTTCGTTTAATCAAAATTATTGTTGCTGCAATACAAACTTAAGACTTTGACCACCAAGACCACCAAAATACACATATGTATATACTTACAAAAATGAGCAGTTCAATATTCTGCAAATTCCTTTAACACATACCGACTAAGAGAGTACGTTGACCGATTCTAATTTTAGAAGGACTCAGTATTGCGTTTTCAATGAAAACTTCCACCAGCTGATGGTTTGGAGTTGCATTTTTATTCACTTTTTGCATATTCTTTATCTTTATTTACAGTTTAAGAGTACACTTCATTCATGTGAAGCCCAAGTCCACCGAAGATAAAAAGGTGGTGCCTCTCTTACTGATCCACGGTTGGCCAGGATCAGTGCGCGAGTTCTATAGGCTAATCCCGCTGCTGACGAAGCCGAACCCCAAGAGTGAATATGTCTTCGAAGTGGTAGCACCCAGTTTGCCCGGTTATGGTTGGTCTCAGGTAAATTTACACTCCCTCTGTAGTCAAAGACTTTACTAAGCATATTTTTGTTTCGTTCGCAGGGGGCCTCAAAGGTAAACTTTGGACCCGCACAGATGTCGTTAGTGTTGCGCAATTTGATGCTGCGTTTGGGTCATGAGAAATTCCTAATACAGGGCGGTGATTGGGGCTCTGTACTCGGTGCAAACATCGTTACTTTATCGCCACAGAATGTGCTCGGTTATCATTCGAATCTTTGCTTTGTTCTTAGTCATCCAATGATTCACCTTCATAAGTTATTGCGAAATTGGTTCCCGAACTTCTTTATTGAGGAAGAAAATAGAATTTTCTTTAAACCACTCAGCAAAGAGTTCAGCGATACGTTAGAGGAGTCTGGCTACATGCATATTCAAGCATCCAAACCAGACACAATTGGCACAACGCTCTCACAGAATCCCGTCGGTTTGGCCGCATACATCTTGGAGAAATTCTCCACATGGACCAATCCTGCATACAAGCAACTCGAGGATGGTGGCCTCACCAAACGCTACACTTTAGACGAGCTTTTAGATAATGTTATGATTTATTACACGACAAACTCGATAACTACGTCTCAGCGCTTGTACTCGGAAGGGTTCAATTTCGCTTACTTTAGTATGAATTTGGACGGGACGCATATAAATGTACCTACCGGTTGCGCACGTTTTCTTCATGACTTGCTGCATTTGACGGACTCCGAGCTTGGATTGAAATTCAAAAATATTGTGCACAGTACATACCACAAAGAAGGTGGTCATTTTGCAGCAATGGAGGTTCCAGAGACTCTTTACAACGATTTCGTCGAATTCGTCGCTAAAGTAAAGCCACAGCCAAAGCAATAACCATTCGAAGACACCTAAGGAAAATTTTTATAAATTTATTGTTTTGTATAATTTCAGTGAATATTTTTCTAGAAAATAAAGTACCTAAGTTTTTTTCTTATTTTCCTATTTTAATATGATAACATTGATGGTATGGTGAGTGCTTGCGGCGTGATCTGTTGGATGTTAGCTGTGCAAGAAGTCTTATAGCACTGAATCCAATGTTGCCCAACAAATCTTTGAAGAATTCGTTGGTTTATTGGGAAATACATACGCAGACCTTTTACTTAGTTACAATACACTTGGTTTACTCCATTTTAATGACTGTACCAAGAAATATGGTCCTCTAGACAACTTTTCCACTTGCAAGTTTGAAAATCACTTGCAGTATTTGCAAAAAACTTATCAATAAGCCCAATAAAATCCTGCCGCAATTACATTTAATGCTTGAAGAAAGAAATATTGCGGATTTTACTTGCAAGAAAAAATATTCAAAATTAATTCGTTTAATATAGATTTAAAAAAAAAGAAAAAAAAAGATATTTGACGCTGACGACGGCTCTCAAGGCTAATCCGGAGAATGCCTTCCGTGACGCCTTCAATGCTTGGAAATCGTGCTCGCTGCATCCAACGCAGAAGGAGCCTGTTTTGAAAGTTTTTGAAGAATTGTAGCGATTGGTTCAATAAATTTTTGTAAATCGACTCAGTCCCATTACTTTCCGGACAAACCCTGTATTTTCAATTTACAGAAGCAGTTGTTTTATGGATGAAAGGCAGTTCAGAAAGTCTATGTGATGTGTTGCGACATCTGTACACTGACGAGTACTTATTTCTATGTAACTGGGACGATAGGAGAGATAAGCAACCGCTATCGAAATTTCCACTGGGGTCCAACGTATACGATAACATTAATATATACATATTTACCTAAAACTATACATTTTAATTTAATTTTTCATTACATTTTTTGTAGATTCTTCCACCGAGCGAATCAATGTTGTGCTACACGAACTGATACAGCATCGTCTCCATATAATTTACAAATTTCATGGCATTCTTTCCTTTTTTATCCAAAAATTTCAAAATAAAGCGAATTTCATCATTATTTTCTCTCATTTTCGAAAAGCTGTAACTTTTTCCAACTTCTCCGAATTTAAATCTGGTTTTAGTTAAATGAAGGTTAAAATAGTTATTTTAAATAATCTGTGGGTTTTGTGAAAGGCATTATAGTTTCCGTTACGTTTTTTTCTTGCTTTAAAAGCTTTGCGCAGTTCAAAGGATTTTAAGAATTTCTCATCATAAAGAAATAAGAGTTCTACCCCTATACTACATAAACATTCGTAAGTACAGTACGAGAAAAATTCTATCTTTCATTGCATGCCTCTCTCGAATGTAAACAGTACAGTCCGATTCAAAAGCTGTATGAGAATTGTCGTCATTAGCAAAAAGAGCTTAAATTGAATTAGTCACTTCGGAGAAAATATCAAATTCTTCTGACTACGTGAGACGAATTCCATTTAAAGGGAAAACTGTAGAATGTGAGAAGAAACTACACTCACTGTTGAGATATCATGGCATATAAGCAACCTTGATTAACGTGTCGTGGTTGACTATATTGAAAACAAGTAATCACCGGCGTTAATTAAGTCACAAAGTTCACTTCTCTGTTCGCCACGTTCTCTGCTCTGCTCGTTTGATTATTCCTTTGAGGGATCATTTGGACATCATCTCTTTATATTCTGTTTCTATTGTATTTTGCAATTCTATTCCATTTATGCAATTTGCCATTCTCCAACTTTGGTCAACCGAAAATTATATATGCTTATGTATGTATGTTTATGTTTTCATTTAAAGTTTTGAATTTGGAGATGCGCTCTTTTGGTTTGGGTGTAGTATGCCGTATAAAAATGAGAGCCAAAGAGACCGGCATTTATAGCCCGCGTTAATTTCAATGTCAACGACAACAACTGCTCACAAATCCATACATACATTCATACATGTATACATATAAGAATGGATAGGTAGTATAATTTATTGCAAATATATGAACATATGTACAGCTACATACGTGTATACATACATACATATATACATATATGTTTGGAAATAAAATTAGCATTATGGAGACACATTTATTTTTAACACATACATATGTACACACATGTCACATACAAGCAAACAAGCTTTAAGGGGTCAATAGGGAAATATTTTTTCAAAATTTTTTTCCTTCTACCCTTAGAATTAATGTAGAAACCCACTTTACCATTGGAAGGTTTCGAAAAAGGCTCAAAAATAATATTACCGCCCGACTTTCGGGGAGCTCGGAGTGCGCCACTGGCTTTTAACGCGTTTTTCTCAAAACACACTTTTTCAAACTGGCGGGCATAATTCCGGTCGAACTACTCAACCGATTTGCTTAATTTATTTTTATATTCGGAACACGCCTGGCTATCGTCCCTGCTTGATTCATAATCTTTTATAATTTATTTATAATGTTATGACAAAATTTATGTAAAAAAAACGTTAATTACTTTTTTATTTATCAACATTTTTTCATGATTCTAGTAGAGACGATAACCATTCACGTACTTTTTAAAAATAAATTGGGTTTTTGTGTTTCAGATGATCCAAACATGAGAAATCGTGTCCGCCCGTGATAAAACGCATCTCATTCATCCAGCCATTTCTCCGACAGATGTCATCAAAAAAACTCCGAAAAAATTTGTTTATACACTTCACGATATACTTATGTACATAAGTATGTACTTCATGATATGTGAAAAAAGTTCTGTTGTAGAATAAAAATTTCTATGAAAAAAAATGTCATAAAAACAGGCCAGATTACCCGACTGACCTCTTAAACGTTTTTGTTTTTCAATTGTTTGTGAGATAAGATTTGAGTTTTCATATGACAATTCATTTCGGGAATAGAAAGTGCTAAGTCAAAAGATTACTTCTTGTATCGAAATTTAAGAAATTTAGTTCAAAACAATCTGAAGTGCTGAGTCATGTAGCCAAAAGAAACATGTTAGTTCTTGTCCCGAAATTTATTCCAAAACTATTTAAAGAGTCTACTTTATGATAAGAAGCTAATTAGAGATTAGTCTAACCCTGTGAACTGTTATCATATGTAGGTATGAGTAGGTAAGGGTGCACCCTATAGGGGAATTAACTACTTCTTAACCACCACATAACCGTTACGAACTGCAAGCGCAACTAGTCAATTAACCGTGTTTTTCCATATAAGTAACTGGTAGTTTTGCAAATTAAATAAAAAATGGATCAGTGTGTATGGTAGTTATATGCTAAAGGGGTTTGGTGTGCTCAGTTCTGAAAAATGAGCAACTTCTTGGGTTTAAAAGAGACTAATTCGCATAAATACAGACGGACAGACAGACATCCCTCACTCTTAGCATCACTCCAAGACACCGACAATAGACAGTTTGACTTTAACGGACTCTTGAGTAAGATCAATGAAATAACAGGTGTGCCTAAATCGACTCCACTGCACTCCATGGCCTCCGGTCTCTAGTTTATTTTCAGATCTGTCAGTGGTTACTAATTATAACATAGTAGTATATTACTTATATAAGTTATCATCTATACATATACAATCATATGTATCAACGAAAGTAATTCCCTTATTCCACGCAGCAACTTTTGTTGCTAATTCTCGGGCGATTCTCTTTTGCTGTCGCCCAGTACCTTCACACGAGCAACTTGTGTTGCGCAACTCTGTTCGAGTTTTTTTCTCATTCTCTTTCACTTTACTTTAACCCATTGTAGTTTCTTTTTCCTTATGGGTATTTGGGCCGCTCTATCACATATATTAATCAGTTCTGTCTATTAAGAAATACATTTTATTTATAATTCAAAATTAAAATAAAGATTATATGACAGACTTTCACATATATCACCCTTTTCACTATCGTTTGAATCAACTTGTATGGCTTTCTCCATACATTTCACAACATCTTTAATTAATTCGATTTTTTTGTCATACTCCGTTTTCTAAAACATTTATATTATATTACGTATATCTGTGTACATATTTGCAAATTACTTACCAAAAGATGAAATTAATTTTTTTAAATATATTCAAAATATTAATTTCAAAAAAATATACGCAAATGCAACTATGTACTACGAAAGAAAGGACACGAATGCCGAAAAACGTCGCAGCGAACTGTTACGAATAAGAACACAAAGCGAGTTGCTGAACACTGGAAACTTGGCGCGATTCTCCTCTCCTCGTCGCCCCCTCACCTATAAACCAAGAGTTGCCGCAACAAAAGTTGGCGCGTGTAATAAGGGAATAAGAAAATTTGTTTATAATCGCACAACCGCTGCGCGATTCGACTTTGCTATCGCACACTCCCCGAATAAAAACGATTATAAATACTACATATGTATGTATGTATACATATATGCAATCAGTGCGCCAGCTTTTCGATACGGTTGTGCTCTCCAATCAGTTGCATCGCAGCGCTGGATGCGTTCTGTTGGTTTTCGTCAGTGTTGTTTAGTAATTGTTATAAATATATTTATAATAACAAGCAAGTAAACAAGTTGGGAAATTTCCATATTCAATTATACTCCCATCCACCGGCTGTTGTGTCGCAGTGTTAAATCGAAAGTGAAATGGGCACCTTGTTGCGTATTACATTCGTGGTCCTAGCGATTGTCGTAGGTCTGTGTGTGCATAAATATCAGGAACTCACAAGTTCAGCGCCAATTCCCCAACTGAACGATGCGGAATATTGGGGACCCGGCAGCGCCGCTAAATATAAGGAGAACACTGCCATTAAACCTTTCGATATAAGCGCCAAACCGGAGGTAATTGATTGAACTTTAATATTTATTTCGTTATATATATATGTGTTAATTATAAATATTTGCATATTTCTGTACCTCTGGATATATTATAAATTGTTAGCTGTCAGCTTGACAATTTGCCAGTCATTCTCACATGCCTATACACAAATATATGTAGATACTGCATACTTGTAAATAAATATCAAGCAATTAAAACTTGAATACACACATAATATTTACATCGGAAAGTAATAGTAATAATCGAAACAAAACAATAATAATTGAAATGTTTTTTTCTACTTTTTAACGCCATAGTTAATTGAAGATCTGAAAACGCAGCTGTCGCGCCCGCTGGTGCTCACCGAACCCCTCGAAGGTGTTGGATTCCAATACGGCTTCAATTCTAAGTACTTGAAAAAGGTGGTGGCGTACTGGCGCGACACCTACCTGCCCAAGTGGGGTGAGCGCGAGGCCTTTCTCAAACAGTTCCCCCACTTTGAAACTCAGATTCAAGGGTGAGTAAATTCCATTTGAGAAATCTCAAAGTAATACGAATATGTATGGGTATTTGTAAATGTTTATATTACCTTAAAAGCTGGTATAGCATGTAACGTTTTATTTATAAATACATATACATATATATCGTACACTGACCGACATATTCGGCATAAGGTTTGTCAGAAAAACAAAAATCATTACTTGTAGTATATGGGAGTTGGGTTAGTATCGACCCGATTTTATTTATTAACTATTATCATACCCCATACCGAAAAAATGTTCCCAGGGTTTCATTGAGGTACTTCACATACAATCAGCAATCAATCATATGGAGCAAAGTCAGCCGAATGTTCGAATACTGATAATAGTTATATAGGAGCCAGGTCAAGTTTTCACCCAATTGTATCTATTTTAAGCACAAAGATATACTGTTAAGAGTGAAACACCTTATGTAATTTTCATTGAGATAGCTCAAATATTGGCCGACATACGTACAACCGTTAGGTGAACAAAACTATTTTACTCTGTAGCAACAGGTTGCAAGAGTATAAAAAATTACGAACATATTTGGTAAACGTACGAACGTCAAATTCATTCATTTGATCTATAAAATATTTGAAGCCTCTTTTCTAGATGCCCGAGGTACAGAAATCCGTACCTTTCCCGTCTAAAAGTAAAAAAATAAATAAAACTCGCGAGAGATAGTTCTTTTTACGTACAAACGTTGTCTAAAATCCACCCGCAATATCAAAAATCTTCACACATATTTTTGTTGTTATCATTACAGTAAATATTTCTTGGTAAAATTGTAGATAAAAGCAAATATTAATTAAAAGAGCTAATCACAAAGTAAATATGTGAACTCCGTTTTGCAAGTTATCGTGAGAATTTAATTTTTGTTTATTCAAAATTATTGTTGTTGCAATACAAACTTAAGACTTTGAATCGAGCAGAACAAATATTTAACCCTCACGCCCAATGAAATGCTGATAAGCCCGAGACATATGTATCTAAAGAAATACGTCGATTTACGTGTGTATATGATGAAATACCAGACCGGGTCAAAACTCGAACTTCATGATAAGTATAAACTACAGCTACATATACATATCTTCAGGCCATACGAATCTTCATGGATGTTGATTATATTAGAACCACTAAAATACATATACATATATACTTTCAGAAATGAGCAGTTGAAGATTCTGCAAAATACTTAAACACACACCAACTAAGAGAGTACGTTGACCGATTCTAATTTTAGAAGGACTCAGTATTGCATTTTCAATGAAAATTTCCACCAGCTGATGGTTTGGAGTTGCGTTTTTATTCACTTTTTGCATATTTTTTTTTATCTTTATTTACAGTTTACGAGTACACTTCATTCATGTGAAACCCAAGTCCACCGAAGGTAAAAAGGTGGTGCCTCTCTTACTGATCCACGGTTGGCCAGGATCAGTGCGCGAGTTCTATAGGCTAATCCCGCTGCTGACGAAGCCGAACCCCAAGAGTGAATATGTCTTCGAAGTGGTAGCACCCAGCTTGCCCGGTTATGGTTGGTCTCAGGTAAATTTACACTCCCTCTGTAGACAAAGACTTTACTAAGCATATTTTTGTTTCGTTCGCAGGGGGCCTCAAAGGTAAACTTTGGACCCGCACAGATGTCGTTAGTGTTGCGCAATTTGATGCTGCGTTTGGGTCATGAGAAATTCCTAATACAGGGTGGTGATTGGGGCTCTATTCTCGGTGCAAACATCGTTACTTTATCGCCACAGAATGTGCTCGGTTATCATTCGAATATGTGCACTATCAGTCATCCAATGATTTACCTTCATAAGTTGTTGCGAAATTGGTTCCCGAGCTTCTTTATTAAGGAAGAAAATAGTATTTTCTTTAAACCCTTTGGCAAAGAGTTAAGCTATATTTTGGAGGAGTCTGGCTACATGCATATTCAGGCATCCAAACCAGACACAATTGGCACAACGCTCACACAGAATCCCGTCGGTTTGGCCGCATACATCTTGGAGAAATTCTCCACATGGACCAATCCTGCATACAGGCAACTCGAGGATGGTGGCCTCACCAAACGCTTCACTTTAGACGAGCTTTTAGACAATGTTATGATTTATTACACGACAAACTCGATAACTACGTCTCAGCGCTTGTACTCGGAAGGGTTCAGTTTCGCTCACTTTGCTTTGAATTTGGACGCGACGCATATACATGTGCCTACCGGTTGTGCACGTTTTCTTCATGACTTGATGCATTTGACGGAATCAGAGCTTGGATTGAAATTCAAAAATATTGTGCACAGTACCTACCACAAAGAAGGTGGTCATTTTGCAGCAATGGAGGTTCCAGAGACTCTTTACAACGATTTCGTCGAATTTGTCGCTAAAGTATTCAGGAAGCCACAACCAAAGCAATAGTCATTCGGAGATTCGGAATTTTTTTTGTAAATTTTTTAATTTGAATAATTTCAATTAATATTTTTCTAGAAAATAAGATACCTGGTTTTTCTTACTTTCCTATTTTAATCTGGGAACATTGATGGTATGATATGGTGATACGTAGCGACCACCCTTCTTCTACTTTACTGGCGTAGACAACGCTTACGCGATTATTGTCGAGTTAACAACAGCACGCCAGTCGCTTCTTCTTTTCGCAAGGTGGCACCAATTCGAGATTCCAAGCGAAACCAGGTCTTTCTCCACCTGGTCTTTCCAACGAAGTGGAGGTCTTTCTCTTCCTCTGCTTCTCCCGGCGGGTACTGCGTTGTATACTTTCACACCTGGAGTGGTTTAGTCCATTCGGACGACATGACCTAGCCAGCTTAGCCGCTGTCTCTTAATTCGCTGAACTATGTCAATGTCATGTGATATTCATCGTGGCCAACGCGCAAAGGACTATAAATCTTTCGCATAACCTTCTTCTCAAAAACTCGTAACGTCGACTCATCAGATGTTGTCATCGTCCATGCCTCTGCACCATATAGCAGGACGGGAATAATGAGTGACTTATAGAGTTTGATTTTTGTTCCTCAAGAGAGGACTTTACTTTTCAATTGCCTATTCAATCCGAAGTTGTCGTTATCCAGTCTGGAGAAAGCAGAACGAACGGCGCGGGTGTTGAGGCCAATGATATCAATATATCGGCGTACGCCAGCAGCTGAACACTTTTATAGAAGATTGTGCCAGCTCGAACTATTTTCTCCAAAAGGAGGAGACTTATACCACGGTAGTTGGTGCAGATTGTGGGGTCTTTCATTTTGTGGATTGGGCAGAGCACACTTAAATTCCAATGATTGGCTATGCTTTCGTCCGACCATATTCTACAAAGCAGCTGAAGCATGCTCCTTATGAGTTCTTTGCCGCCGTGTTTGAATCTATCGGCTCCCGCCGCTTCGTTGTTCTTCAGACGGGTAATTGCTATTCTAACTTTTTCATAGTCGTGGAATGGAACGTCTCCTCCATCATCATTTAGGAATCGGGATCGCCTTCTCTTGGCGTCATGCTTTCATTGCCATTCAGCAGGGTGGAGCAGTGTTCCCTCCATAATTTTAGTATGCTCTGGTCGTCGGTTACTACATCACTTCCTTGGGGTCTACAAGAGTAGCGACCACCCACAAAAAAAATTAATTCTACAACTAATACTAAGCATGGAGTGTGACTCCAGTCCCAGAAAGACAACTCAAATTGGTTCCTCTGTTTTCTAACATCTTCCGTTTTTCCTGTTTAAAAGGTACATAAGTATCTTTCATTTCCACGTACACCTCGCGTTATGCATGGAAAGGAAACCGAATGCGACAATCGTGCCACCACTTACGAGCGCTTGCGGCGCCATCTATTGAATGTTAGCTGTGCTCGTGGTGTGTGTTTATGATTAGCTCCCTGATATTACACAAGGTGCCTCAAATGAATTGAAAACTAAGAGAAGCAGAGAAATTATTTATAAATGAATACTTTTGAACGCGTTTTCCTCATATGTGAAAAAAATAAACTTTTTTTTTCTCCAAAAATGATTGTAACGTCGCTTTTACCACCTTACAATATAATATATATATAATTTACGTCAACTTACCTCACTACGATATTGAACACTGCTAGAGCCTTACATCATGAACCCGCACCATACGCACACAACTTACCTCACTACGATATTGAAAGCTGCTAGAGCTTTTCACCATACGTCCTAACGCACCATACGCATACTTACCTCGCTACGGTGACGAAAGCTGCGCTGTGCTGCTATATAAGCAAGCACTTCATATCGAGTGCGATCATTCCTTCCAGCATTCTGGCGAGGACGGTCGCCATCGACAGCATCAGGCAGGGGTAAGTTAGAAACACTAGAAGTAGGAAGTAGAAGTAGGCAGTATGGGGTAAAAAATCGCGCAGAAAAGGCATCATGCCAGTGCTCGCGATGACTGCCCTACACAGTAGAAAGGGGGAAGCGCAGGCCTCGCGCAGAAAAGGCATCGCCGCCGGGTGATGCCAGTGCTCGCGATGGCCCTGCCCGGTAGTTTAGGGAATTCGCAGGCCTCGCGCAGAAAAGGCATCGCCGCCAGGTGATGCCAGTGCTCGCGATGGCCCTGCCCGGTAGTTTAGGGAATTCGCAGGCCTCGCGCAGAAAAGGCATCGCCGCCGGGTGATGCCAGTGCTCGCGATGGCCCTGCCCGGTAGTTTAGGGAATTCGCAGGCCTCGCGCAGAAAAGGCATCGCCGCCAGGTGATGCCAGTGCTCGCGACGGCCCTGCCCGGTAGTTGGGGAAATGCGCAGGCCTCGCGCAGAAAAGGCATCACCGCCGGGTGATGCCAGTGCTCGCGATGGCCCTGCCCGGTAGTTTAGGGAATTCGCAGGCCTCGCCGCCAGGTGATGCCAGTGCTCGCGATGGCCCTGCCCGGTAGTTTAGGGAATTCGCAGGCCTCGCGCAGAAAAGGCATCGCCGCCGGGTGATGCCAGTGCTCGCGATGGCCCTGCCCGGTAGTTTAGGGAATTCGCAGGCCTCGCGCAGAAAAGGCATCGCCGCCAGGTGATGCCAGTGCTCGCGATGGCCCTGCCCGGTAGTTGGGGAAATGCGCAGGCCTCGCGCAGAAAAGGCATCACCGCCGGGTGATGCCAGTGCTCGCGATGGCCCTGCCCGGTAGTTTAGGGAATTCGCAGGCCTCGCGCAGAAAAGGCATCGCCGCCGGGTGATGCCAGTGCTCGCGATGGCCCTGCCCGGTAGTTTAGGGAATTCGCAGGCCTCGCGCAGAAAAGGCATCGCCGCCAGGTGATGCCAGTGCTCGCGATGGCCCTGCCCGGTAGTTTAGGGAATTCGCAGGCCTCGCGCAGAAAAGGCATCGCCGCCGGGTGATGCCAGTGCTCGCGATGGCCCTGCCCGGTAGTTTAGGGAATTCGCAGGCCTCGCGCAGAAAAGGCATCACCGCCGGGTGATGCCAGTGCTCGCGATGGCCCTGCCCGGTAGTTTAGGGAATTCGCAGGCCTCGCGCAGAAAAGGCATCACCGCCGGGTGATGCCAGTGCTCGCGATGGCCCTGCCCGGTAGTTTAGGGAATTCGCAGGCCTCGCGCAGAAAAGGCATCACCGCCGGGTGATGCCAGTGCTCGCGATGGCCCTGCCCGGTAGTTGGGAGAATACGCAGGCCTCGCGCAGAAAAGGCATCGCCGCCGGGTGATGCCAGTGCTCGCGATGGCCCTGCCCGGTAGTTGGGGAAATGCGCAGGCCTCGCGCAGAAAAGGCATCGCCGCCAGGTGATGCCAGTGCTCGCGATGGCCCTGCCCGGTAGTTGGGGAAATGCGCAGGCCTCGCGCAGAAAAGGCATCACCGCCGGGTGATGCCAGTGCTCGCGATGGCCCTGCCCGGTAGTTGGGGAAATGCGCAGGCCTCGCGCAGAAAAGGCATCGCCGCCAGGTGATGCCAGTGCTCGCGATGGCCCTGCCCGGTAGTTGGGGAAATGCGCAGGCCTCGCGCAGAAAAGGCATCACCGCCGGGTGATGCCAGTGCTCGCGATGGCCCTGCCCGGTAGTTGGGAGAATATGCAGGCCTCGCGCAGAAAAGGCATCACCGCCGGGTGATGCCAGTGCTCGCGATGGCCCTGCCCGGTAGTTAAGGGAATTCGCAGGCCTCGCGCAGAAAAGGCATCACCGCCGGGTGATGCCAGTGCTCGTGATGGCCCTGCCCGGTAGTTTAGGGAATTCGCAGGCCTCGCGCAGAAAAGGCATCGCCGCCAGGTGATGCCAGTGCTCGCGATGGCCCTGCCCGGTAGTTTAGGGAATTCGCAGGCCTCGCGCAGAAAAGGCATCACCGCCGGGTGATGCCAGTGCTCGCGACGGCCCTGCCCGGTAGTTGGGGAAATGCGCAGGCCTCGCGCAGAAAAGGCATCACCGCCGGGTGATGCCAGTGCTCGCGATGGCCCTGCCCGGTAGTTGGGAGAATACGCAGGCCTCGCGCAGAAAAGGCATCACCGCCGGGTGATGCCAGTGCTCGCGACGGCCCTGCCCGGTAGTTGGGGAAATGCGCAGGCCTCGCGCAGAAAAGGCATCACCGCCGGGTGATGCCAGTGCTCGCGATGGCCCTGCCCGGTAGTTGGGAGAATACGCAGGCCTCGCGCAGAAAAGGCATCACCGCCGGGTGATGCCAGTGCTCGCGACGGCCCTGCCCGGTAGTTGGGGAAATGCGCAGGCCTCGCGCAGAAAAGGCATCACCGCCGGGTGATGCCAGTGCTCGCGATGGCCCTGCCCGGTAGTTAAGGGAATTCGCAGGCCTCGCGCAGAAAAGGCATCACCGCCGGGTGATGCCAGTGCTCGCGACGGCCCTGCCCGGTAGTTGGGGAAATGCGCAGGCCTCGCGCAGAAAAGGCATCACCGCCGGGTGATGCCAGTGCTCGCGATGGCCCTGCCCGGTAGTTTAGGGAATTCGCATGCCTTGCTCAGCAAAGGCATCACCGCTGGGTGATGCCAATACTCGCGATGGCACTGCCGTAGCCGCGTCGAGAACACGTGGCGTCTGTACCGCTGCTTACGGCACCGTTACTAAAACTAACGCGACTATCAGGCGACAAGTAAGTAGAGTGCGGTAGGGAGAGTTGTTAACGAGAGGCCAACGAAGACGGTTGGCAATTAATCAAATATCTCCTACACAGAGGATCCCGTTCGTTTTCATCACCGTGCCTGGCTCATCGATTCCGTTCGTTTCATCATCGTGCCTGGCTCATCGATTCCGTTCGTTTCATCATCGTGCCAGCTTCTACAAGCGTCAACGCCTGGCTCATTAATCCCGTTCGTTTTCATCACCGTGCCTGGCTCATCGATTCCGTTCGTATCATCATCGTGCCAGCTTCTACAAGCGTCAACGCCTGGCTCATTAATCCCGTTCGTTTTCATCACCGTGCCTGGCTCATCGATTCCGTTCGTTTCATCATCGTGCCAGCTTCTACAAGCGTCAACGCCTGACTCATTAATCCCGTTCGTTTTCATCACCGTGCCTGGCTCATCGATTCCGTTCGTTTCATCATCGTGCCAGCTTCTACAAGCGTCAACGCCTGGCTCATTAATTCCGTTCGTTTCATCACCGTGCCTGGCTCATCGATTCCGTTCGTTTCATCATCGTGCCAGCTTCTACAAGCGTCAACGCCTGGCTCATTAATTCCGTTCGTTTCATCACCGTGCCTGGCTCATCGATTCCGTTCGTTTCATCATCGTGCCAGCTTCTACAAGCGTCAACGCCTGGCTCATTAATCCCGTTCGTTTTCATCACCGTGCCTGGCTCATCGATTCCGTTCGTATCATCATCGTGCCAGCTTCTACAAGCGTCAACGCCTGGCTCATTAATCCCGTTCGTTTTCATCACCGTGCCTGGCTCATCGATTCCGTTCGTATCATCATCGTGCCAGCTTCTACAAGCGTCAACGCCTGGCTCATTAATCCCGTTCGTTTTCATCACCGTGCCTGGCTCATCGATTCCGTTCGTTTCATCATCGTGCCAGCTTCTACAAGCGTCAACGCCTGGCTCATTAATCCCGTTCGTTTTCATCACCGTGCCTGGCTCATCGATTCCGTTCGTTTCATCATCGTGCCAGCTTCTACAAGCGTCAACGCCTGACTCATTAATCCCGTTCGTTTTCATCACCGTGCCTGGCTCATCGATTCCGTTCGTTTCATCATCGTGCCAGCTTCAACAAGCGTCAACGCCTGGCTCGCCAATCTCGTTCGTCTTCATCACCACGGTATACATCACGCTGGTCTGGCTGTCCACATAAGGGGTGGGGTGTGGATATAACTTTACGAGGATAAAACTCGTCTTCTTTGCTAAGGGTTTGTGGGTCCCAAGGCTGACCCTGGAGCGGCTGAGCGTACCTCAGCTATGGAAGAAACCCCATTACATGATAATTTCATAAAAATAACACCTTATACTGCCGATTAAGTCCTACTTAAATTACGGGTGGAAAAACACTCAGAGCTGCTTATTGGATAATGATGAACCTGAAACCCAAAGCAAGAAGTTGGAGTAACAATAATGTAGGCACTTTAAAGATATCACAGGAGCGTGCTTGATGTATCGTTTGAAAGGAAGTACCGCGTGAGCTCACTATGGACCGAGCCAGCGCGTTTCAAATCAATGAAATGATCGTGAACTTGTATGAATTGTTTCCGAATGTGGGTTCCAGTGACGTTTTACTCTCCCTCTCAGGCATCAAATCAATTCTTGCTCGGAAAACCTCAGAGACGAAGACCATAAAGTGGTTACGTTGTCTCTGCTCACTACATATTATATATTAGTATAAATAACCTTGGAGCATTAATGATTTTTTGAAATAACGAACGAAAATCATCATACGTAGTATATGGAACTACCCCAATTTCCATATAGTACGACCAGATTTTATCCATTTTTCCCCAATTACTATTAACATGTCACTTGCTAAAAAACTAATCATTATAGAGTAAAGCCAGCCGGATGTTCAAAAATCCTGATATTAGTTATATGGGGAGTAAAACAAGTTTTCGCTCGAATTTATCTGATTTAGGCACAAAGATACAGTGTTATGTGTGAAGCACGCTCCCTCATTTTCATTGGGATAACTCACATATCACATATTGGTCGATATAAGCGGTAAAAAGTCACCCGGAAGTTCGAAAATCTTTATGTTAGGTGTATGAGGGCTAAGGAAAGTATTGGTCCGATTCAACCCATTTTTGACATACGACAAACTATGATCCCTGAATTTCAATTATATATCTCACTATAGGTCCATATATCCGTTAACTAGGGTTTGAATAGTTTTGGTTGGATGTGGACAATTTTTGGTTATAAGGTGGCATACTTTAAAAGCCTTAATAGAGCGAAGTTTAAAATTGTTATATTAATTGCTTTTTGATTTGTGTATTGGAAAGTAAAAGAATCAAGTGGAATTTAAAATTGTGCTATATGTAGGTATTGTCTGATTTCGCTCATTTTCACAATGTGACATACTAAATTACAGTTTTATATCTTAATTTAGTGCTTAGTTAAGGCACTTTATAGGCTTTCGGTTAATGGCGATTTGTGGGCGTGGCAATGGTCTACTTACGCCCATCTACGAATCTAATTTTTTTGTAATAAGAAACCTGCATACCAAGTTTCACCTAGATGTTTCAATTTTTAGTCAAGTTACAGCTTGCACGGACAGATGGACGGACAGACAGTCAGTCAACCGGATTTCTCGTCACCCTGATCATTTATATATGTACATGTATATAACCCTACGATATCGTATATCTATCTCGATTAGTTTCTCTGTAGCAACAGGTTTCAACAATATAAAAAGTAATGGCAAGCGAGTAGTTTACCCGCTAGGTTAATGTGGAATGCACCGTTACACTTTTCTGAAAGTAACATTATTGATTTTATGAAAAGGTGAAAAAGACGTTTCTTCCTTTGTTAAGTGGCGCCAGTTCGAAATTCCAAGCGAAGCCAGGTGCTTCTCCACCTGGTCTTTCTAACGTGGTGGAGGTCTTCCTCTTCCTCTGCTTCCTCCGGCAAGTGCTGCGTCGTCCATGCCATAGTGAATATCTGGTGATTGTTGATTTTCCAGGCCTAAAGCCACACTGATAAGGTCCAATCATTTTCTTGGCGGTGGTCTTTAATCTTTCACATAATACGCTCGATGTTTAGGAGACTTATCCCACGACAGTTGGCGCAGATTGTGGGGTGTTCCTTTTTATGGATTGAACAGAGCACACTTAAAGTCCAAAGGTTGGGCATACTTTTGTCCGACCATATTATAAAAAGAAGTCGATGCATGCTACTTATCCATTGGCTCCCGTCGCTTTGTTGTTCTTCCGATGGGTAAGTGTTTTTCGAACTTCTTCATGGTCGAGCAATGGAGCGTCTGCTCTCCTGTTTCCCTCTTCAACTCTCGGTATCTATCCCATCCCGCACGAGTTGTGATTGATCGTAACGTGGTGAGATAAGCAGTCTGCTTTCTCTCCACTGCGATACGACACCCTCCTATCTCGGCTATCTGTTGTGATTGCAGCTTCTCGACGTCGAACCTTCCATGTGTTTGTTGACGTGCGTTTTTTGCTGCACAGAGGCGGGTACGAATCTTGGCTGCAACACGGGTCGATGTTAGGACCTCCATGCGTACACACGAGAGGATACTTGGTCTAAGACCGTAAGTTGTGAACTGTTGAGCCATATGTATGTAAAAGAATTGTTGCTGGCCACTTCCAAGTTAATGGCAATCAGAGAACTTTCCTCACTTGCGTAAACTTCTACACATGATGCCATCCTTATAGTTTTATAGCATTGACAGACAGCAGCTTTAATCCGGATTAACTGCATCAATCGGGATTAATTCAGAAGTTAGTGAAGATAACTCCGTTGCTAACTCCCATTTAATCCTCAAAATTTTAGAGAGTTAGCTGCATTTTCGTTGCCAACATTGTTAAAAATGGCCAATTTTAATCTATTGTGAATGGAAAACAAGCAACACCGACAGCTGTTTTTCATATTTTCAATAACAATACAAGACGATTTATATTATGATGTTATGTTTTGATTCAGCTTTAAAAATAATGTGTTGATATGTTTTAGTAATAAAAAGTGGTTTTGTAAAAATAGGTCGGCTAACAGCCACAATGTTTATCTTCTATACATTTTCATTGAGAATAGTATAAAAGTTACAATCAGCTGTTTACGAGAGTTAGAGTTAGTTAGAGAGAGTCTAACCTACGAACTTGGATATGAGTTAATCCGGATTAAGGCTGCCGTCGGTCAAGGCTTTTATTTCAGCAGAAAATAATTGTATGTGAACGAGAAGGTGATAAGAAATCACATGTAAAGAAACGTTTGCGAGCTTTTTTAATTCGCTCTTAAGAAAGTTATAAAAAAGTGTGACAATTAAACTGACACGCGTTACCGGCATGTCATTATGTAGCGGAACCGTCACTGTTCTCACTGGGTATATAGATTACATATACAATCATATGTACAAGTATATATGTATTTATCAAGGAAGGTAAGAAAATACGTGTATTATCTTACTGCTACGCGATTCGACTTTGCTATCGCATAATCCCCCAATAAAAACGAATACAAATACTACATATAGATATACTATATATGTCTATATGTCTTAAGAATTAGCGCGCCAGCTATTCGATACGGTTGTACTTACCAATCAGTTCCTTTACAGCGCTTACTGTTGTAATATCATTTCGTATTTATTGTTGAAAATATAATTATAACAACAAGGAAGGTAAATAAGTTTGAATTCATCGGCTGTTATGTCGCAGTGTTGATTCGAAAGTGAGATGGGCCCGTTAGGCACCTTGTTGCGGATTACGTTAGTGGTCCTAGCGATTGTCGTAGGTCTGTGTGTGCATAAATATCAGGAACTCACAAGTTCAGCGCCAATTCCCCAACTGAACGATGCGGAATATTGGGGACCCGGCAGCGCCGCTAAATATAAGGAGAACACTGCCATTAAAGCTTTCGATATAAGCGCCAAACCGGAGGTAACTAATTGAACTTTAATATTTATTTCGTTATATGTGTATATGTATACATATATTTTTTTATAATTTTTTTTTCTATTTTGTAATGCTATAGTTAATTGAAAATCTGAAATCGCAGCTGTCGCGCCCGCTGGTGCTCACCGAACCCCTCGAAGGTGTTGGATTCCAATACGGCTTCAATACTAAGTACTTGAAAGAGGTGGTGGCATACTGGCGCGACACCTACCTGCCCAAGTGGGGTGAGCGCGAGGCCTTTCTCAAACAGTTCCCGCATTTTGAGACCCAGATTCAAGGGTGAGTAAACTCCATTTGAGAAATCTCAAATTAATACGAATATGTATGGGTATTTGTAAATGTTTATGTTACCTTAAAAACGAGTATAGCTTTAAACGTTTTATAATATATATACACTAGTTGACCCCGCAGGCGTTGTTCTGCGTGATATTATGTAACACACACACAAAGTGAAAAGAAAGTGTAATTTAGTTGTAGTTTGTTTCGGTGCGTAAATGTACAGAGAGAATGGTTTTCCAACTTGTGAACGCGCCACGTATAGCTGGCCGTGTGAAAAACATGGCATTTCCAGATTTATGTCACACACTTCTAGCGACTATCCTTGTGTCCTGTTGGTTATCATCTCAAATGCAATTTTCCTTGGAAACTGAATAAATTTGAACTGAAATGGCAAATCGTTGGAACTCAAAGGAATTCGTAGAAACAAGCATTCTGCCTCTTTATATTCGTTAGCTGCATCACAATCAATCGGGTTCCATTACGCAGTTTCGGCGCATGAAGCTTGGGAAATATAATAATGACAGATCCAACTTTGAGACGCAAATGATGCGGCGGTATACCAAGCCTCTCCAAAGAATTTAGAAATTTCACAGGATAATTCATGGCTTCGTATTCATTGTCAAGACGATCGATTTGTATGAGCGCAAACCTCCCGGAATTTGACATAGAATCTTCCAGTTAAAGTCATTAACATCCGTATTTTTGGAAGCTAAAATTGCACGTACACTGAAGCAATCGTAATTAGTTATAATTTGGCCAACATTCGTGCTGAGTTCATCGTTCGTTGAAGTGAATTGACAAAAGGCAGATGGAATTGACATCCAACCACTGGAAGTATCAACCACAAGGTCCATAAACCAGATTAGTTTTCACCACTTCGTATAATTCTGGATCTATCTCTGGTGAGGAATTTCCGATGAAATGATTTCATCAATTTGATCTGGTGTAACTACCATACGTACATACGTTGCTTCAAGATAAACATAGCTGTTGTTTGAAAAGTCGTGCTGTGACATCGTGATGATCTTGCTGATTGATCATGATTCAATAATTCCGTAACCTATGGTCATTTTGCATTGCAAGGGAATGTAACAAACAAATCCGCCCGTCCATAATTCCGCACGTACAAGTATATAATCGCATCCTGCGAGTACTCGTGCATGCGCTTTGAGCTACTGATGTATAATGTATTAGCGCGACCTCTGCGTGGCTTCTTAACAAATTTCAATCTGTATTTGATCACTTCGTATGAAAGACATATAAAGTTTTCACTGAACAATTTTAAATAATTTACCTTTGAATAGCCGAAATAAAGAAAGCAAACGACAGAAATTGAACGATTCAAATAATTTACAAATAAATTAGTTGGAAAACAAAACCAAAAAAAAATTTAAAAAAAAATATGAGGTATGGAAAAGTAACCTTTTGGAAAATTACACCCGTAAGACCGTTAAAAATTAACTTTTTCATACTATATTATGTAACGGTTTAGTCAGCTATAGCCCAACTTATTTTTATATATATGATGGGTATTTATGCAATGTGATGTGATATCATGCCATGCGATGTGACATCACGTCACTTTTGTATGGGAAATAGAAAAAGGCTTTTTTAAGGATTTTCCCGGTATTTATTCGATTTTTTGTCGCCTTTTAAACCTGCCCTAGACCTTCACGAACATTTCAAGACTAAGATAACATAAATCCGTTCAGTCGTTCTCGAGTTTCAGCGAGACTAACGAACAGCAATTCATTTTTATATACACTGACCGACATATTCGGCATAAGATTTGCCAGGAAAACGAAAATCATTACTTGTAGTATATGGGAGTTGGGTTAGTATCGACCCGATTTTATTTACTAACTCTTTTATGATACCCATACCGAAAAAATGTTCCCAGGGTTTCATTGAGGTACTTCACATGCAATCAGCAATCTTATGGAGCAAAGTCAGCCGGAACAAATATTTAGCACTTGCGACCATATGAAATGCTGATAAGCCCGAGACATATGCAACTAAAGAAATATGTCGATTTACGTTACAATTTGCCGGGTCATAGCTCGAACTTCATGAAGAGTGTAAACTACAGCTACATATACTATATCTTCAGGTCATACGAATCTTCGTGAATGTGGATCATATTAGAACCACCATAGTACACACATATACTTAAGGGAAATGAGCAGTTAAAGATTCTGCAAAATACTTAAACACACACACCGACTAAGACAGTACATTGACCGATTCTAATTTTAGAAGGACTCTGTATTTCGTTTTCAATGAAAATTTCCACCAGCTGATGGTTTGGAGTTGCGTTTTTATTCACTTTTTGCATATTTTTTTTTTTTATCTTTATTTACAGTTTACGAGTACACTTCATTCATGTGAAGCCCAAGTCCACCGAAGGTAAAAAGGTGGTGCCTCTCTTACTGATCCACGGTTGGCCAGGATCAGTGCGCGAGTTCTATAGGCTAATCCCGCTGCTGACGAAACCGAATCCCAAGAGTGAATATGTCTTCGAAGTAGTAGCACCCAGCTTGCCCGGTTATGGGTGGTCTCAGGTAAATTTACACTCCCTCTGTAGACAAAGACTTTACTAAGCATATTTTTGTTTCGTTCGCAGGGGGCCTCAAAGGTAAACTTTGGACCGGCGCAGATGTCTTTAGTGTTGCGCAATTTGATGCTGCGTTTGGGTCATGAGAAATTCCTAATACAGGGCGGTGATTGGGGCTCTATCCTCGGTGCAAACATCGTTACTTTATCGCCACAGAATGTGCTCGGTTATCATTCGAATATGTGCATTACCAGTCATCTAATGATTCACTTCCATAAGTTATTGCGAAATTGGTTTCCGAGCTTCTTTATTAAGGAAGAAAATAGAATTTTCTTTAAACCCTTTGGCAAAGAGCTAAGCCATATTTTGGAGGAGTATGGCTACATGCATATTCAAGCATCCAAACCAGACACAATTGGCACAACGCTCTCACAGAATCCCGTCGGTTTGGCCGCATATATCTTGGAGAAATTCTCCACATGGACCAATCCTGCATACAGGCAACTCGAGGATGGTGGCCTCACTAAACGTTTCACTTTAGACGAGCTTTTGGATAATATCATGATTTATTACACTACAAACTCGATAACTACGTCTCAGCGCTTGTACTCGGAAGGGATCAATTTCGCTCACTTTGCTATGAATCTGGACGCGACGCATATAAACGTGCCTACCGGATGTGCACGTTTTAATCAGGACTTGACGCATTTGACGGACTTAGAGCTTGGATTGAAGTTCAAAAATATTGTACACAGTACCTACCACAAAGAAGGTGGTCATTTTGCAGCAATGGAGGTTCCACATATTCTTTACAGCGATTTTGTCGAATTCGTCGCTAAAGTATTCACAAAGCCACAGCCAAAGCATAGTCATTCTACAATAGACACTTAAACAATTTTTTGTATAAATTTTTTGTTTTATATAATTTCAATACTTAAGTGTTTTTTATTTTACTATCCTGTTTTAATCTGAGATCATTGATGGTACCACAATAATGAACCTGAGACCCAATGATACATAGAAATTTAGATGAAGTCAGCAATTGGAAAACGACAGAGTTTAGGCAGTTCTTATTGAATATAGATATATTTGTCCTAAAGGATTGCATTGGTGGTGACCATTAATACCATTTCCTCTTATTACACGCAGGTATAAGGCTACTATCATACTAGAAGTCTTATAGCACCGAAGCCAATGTTTCCCAACAAATCTTTGAAGAATTCGTTGGGTTGTTGGGAAATACATACGCAGACCATTTACTTAGTTTCAATACTCTTGGTTTATTCCATTTTACTGACTGTATTAATCAATATGGTCCTCTAGATTACTTTTCCGCTTACAAGTTTGAAAATAATTTGAAAAAGACTTATAAATAAGCCCAATAAAATCCTGCAGCAATTACAAGAAAAGAAAAGAAAAGAAAGAAATTTTGCAAATTTTACTTGCAATAAAATATCCAAAGTTAATTCCCAGAATCTTTCTTTGAAAACTCAGATGTTGTCATCGTTCATGCCTCTGCACCATATAGCAGGACGGGAATACTTACTCGTAGTGACTTATAGAGTTTGGTTTTTGTTCGCAGAGAAAGGACTTTACTTCTCAATTGTCTACTCAGTCCGACGTAGCACCTTAATGCTGGTTCCAAAATACACAAAATTATCAATGACTTCGAAGTTATGACTGCCTCGGAGAGGTCCTTTCCGATCCTGACAGAGTTTTTGATATTGTCCAACGTCAGTTGATAAAGCCGAATTAGTTTTGCGGGGATACCAAATCCAGACATGGCGGCTTAAAGGCATGTCCTTTTCGTTCTGTCAAAAGTAGCTTTGATATCGACGAAGGGGTGTGTGACGATTCTCTTGTCACAGGTGTTTTCCAAGATTTGGCGCATGGTGAATGTCTGGTCAGTTGTTGATTTTCCAGGCCTAAAGCCACACTGAAAAGGTCTAATCAGTTTGTTGACAGTGGGCTTTAGTTTTTCACATAATACGCTCGATAGAACCTTATACGCGATGTTTAGGAGGCTTTTCACACGGTAGTTGACGCAGATTGTAGGGCCTCTTTTTGGCAGATTGGGCAGAGCACACTTAAATTCCAAACGGTGGACATGGTTTCGTCCGACCGTATTCTACTAAAAAGCTGATGCATGTTCCTTATCAGGTTTTCGCCGCCGCCGTTTTTGAATAGCTCGGCCGACAATCCATCGGCCCCCGTCGCTTTTTTGTTCTTTATACAGGGAATTGCTATTTGGACTTCCTCATAGTCGGACAATGGAAGGACTGGACATTCCAGGTCCATTAATCGTTACCCCTAATGCGTTTGCCATGGCGGTAATCAAAAGGGGGGTTTCTCCTTCAATGCTGTTGTTTGGTTCTTATTGGGGACGTTTTTAACGTAGCGGGTCCCAAACCTAGCGCACAACCCTAAGGAGGAATATTTGACCTTTCCACTTTGGCTCACCTTCAAACAGATGCTCTTAGGCTACCTAGAGGATACTTGGCTTAAAACTGGAAGTTGTGAGCTGCTTGAGCCATATGTAGAATAATCGTTTCTGACCATTCCCAAGTGAATGACAATCAAAAAACTTTCCTCACTTGTGCTATTGCAGCAGAAGCAATGTGAGCGAAAAGGTGATAAAAAATCACATGCATATAGAAGGTTTAGGAGCTTTTTTGACTCGCTCTTAAGAAAGTGATAAAAAAGTGTGACAATTAAACTGACACGTCTTACCGGCCCGTCATTATTCAAGCTGGGTATGTAGACTACGAGGTTCGACAATTAAGTAATGAGACTGACTTTATTGCCGCGCTTGTGGTAAACCTGTGACCTTGAAATTCCCTTTCTCTTTTTCCGGCATCCCTCCCCTCTCCATTGATATATGTGCCATCGCTCTAGCCACGAAAATGGAAAAACTAAATAAAGAGCAACGCGTCG
>JBAWJQ010002186.1:0-64540 GCA_037783105.1 Bactrocera zonata
AAAACAACATTGGGTTTGAATACCACAACAACCTTATCTTAAAAGAAAGCAATTGTATCTAAGCAAGCAATATATATGTAAACAAACCTAAACAAATTATATAATCTGTATCTTAACAAACTAACAACTAGTAATAAGTAAACATACTAGTCAGTATAAATAGAAATAAGAACGATGTAATAAGTTAGTCTTAAGAGTATAAATAAAGAGTACACATTTCAGTGCAGCTCAAAATATATTCTTTTGACTCATTTTTACTCAATGTAAAAATTAGCTCGTTCAACCGAAAATATTGCGACTGTGGCTGAAAATGTTAGTGAGAATCCATCCACCTCAACTCGCCGTCGATCGCAAGAATTAAACATCCCGCGAACAACTTTACGACGAATTTTGAAAAAAGACCTCGCTATGAAGCCATATAAAGTTCAATTGGTGCAACAGCTGAAGCCACTTGACGCTACGTGCCATACAGCAAACGCTACACTCAATCTTTTACGCCCTATCTTCATCGCATAATCAGCAAAAGAGGTGATATGAATTGGCCTCCCAGAAGCTGCGATTTAACTCCGTTGGACTATTTTCTGTGGGGAGCTGTTAAAGATAAATGTTACGCCAACCATCCAGAAACAATTCAAGATCTAAAGTACGAGATTCAAGCTGCTGTAGCTGCCATATGGCCTGAAACCATCGAGAAAGTACTCCAAAATTGGGTGGATCGGATAAGCTACTGTAAACTCGGCCGTGGTGGTTATTTGTCAGAAATTGTTTTCCACAAATAAATTTCATAAAACAACCTTTTAAATAAATGTCAGATCTTCGAAAAATATCAAGCCGTTTTTTATTGACTTTTTAAATTTAAAATTTTATATGGCCCACCCTGTAGTTTCTTAGCCTCTAGAGCTTTGATAATTATTTTTATAAAGACTTTAGTACAAACTTACCTTACTTACGTAGCGGGTTACGCAAAGACGGACCTAATTACCCCTACACTCTTCGTTTCAAAACATGAATTAAAATTATTATAAAATTAACAATAAAGAATCAAAGAACTCTCCGGCAGATGGAGCTAAATCCTGTAACTAAGGTATGGCTACAAAGCAGGGAGAGAATGGAGATGCCAAGAGTGTTGCTGCTAGTAAGTAGTCTATTTTTAATGTTGATGCCCCAGAAAAGCAGCTTCAAAATACAACAAATTAGTAGAAAAGAAATATGGTTATCTGTAGTACTAGATTCCAGCATAAGAAGATACATCAAGCTACCTGGCTGTCTCCGGATCGAAAAACCACCAGATCGATCATGTTGTGATAGACGGAAGACACGTCTCCAGTGTTTTAGATGTGCGTGCGCTCCGAGGTCCTAACATCGACTCGGACCACTATATTGTTGCAGCCAAAATTCGCACCCGCCTCTGTGCAGCAAAAAACGCACGCCAACAAACACAAGGAAGGTTCGACGTCGAGAAGCTGCAATCACAACAGACAGCCGAACGATTTTCTACTCGGCTTGCACTCCTGCTCTCTGAGAGCACTCGTCAACAACTCGGTATAAGGGAACTGTGGGACGGCATTTCAAACTCCTTACGTACAGCTGCAACCGAAACCATTGGTTTTCGGAAAGTGCAAAGGAACAGCTGGTACGACGAGGAGTGCCGTGTCGCAGCGGAGAGAAAACAGGCTGCCTACCTCGCAACGTTACGATCGACCACAACACGTGCGGGATGGGATAGATACCGAGAGTTGAAGAGGGAAGCGAGACGCATTTGTAGACAGAAAAGAAAGAGGCCGAAATGCGTGAGTACGAAGAGCTTGATAAGCTGGCCGACAGGGGTAATGCTCGAAAATTCTACGAAAAGATGCGGCGGCTTACAGAAGGTTTCAAGACCGGAGCATACTCTTGTAGAACCCCCAAAGGTAATCTAGTCACCGATGCCCAAAGCATACTTAAATTATGGAGGGAACACTTCTCCAGCCTGCTGAATGGCAGTGAACACACAACGCCAGGAGAAGGCGAACCCGACTCCCCAATCGATGACGATGGAGCAGACGTTCCATTGCCCGACCATGAAGAGGTTCGAATAGCAATTGCCCGCCTGAAGAACAACAAAGCGGCAGGGGCCGACGGATTGCCAGCCGAGCTATTCAAACACGGCGGCGAAGAACTGGTAAGGAGCATGCATCAGCTTCTTTGTAAAATATGGTCGGACGAAAGCATGCCCAACGATTGGAATTTAAGTGTGCTATGCCCAATCCATAAAAAGGAGACCCCACAATCTGCGCCAACTACCGTGGGATTAGCCTCCTCAACATCGCATATAAGGTTCTGTCGAGCGTATTGTGTGAAAGATTAAAGCCCACCGTCAACAAACTGATTGGACCTTATCAGTGTGGCTTCAGACCTGGTAAATCAACCACCGACCAGATATTCACCATGCGCCAAATCTTGGAAAAGACCCGTGAAAGGAGAATCGACACACACCACCTCTTCGTCGATTTCAAAGCTGCTTTCGACAGCACGAAAAGGAGCTGCCTCTATGCCGCGATGTCTGAATTTGGTATCCCCGCAAAACTCATACGGCTGTGTAAACTGACGCTGAGCAACACTCAAAGCTCCGTCAGGATCGGGAAGGACCTCTCCGAGCCGTTCGATACCAAACGAGGTTTCAGACAAGGCGACTCCCTATCGTGCGACTTTTTCAACCTGCTTCTGGAGAAAATAATTCGAGCTGCAGAACTCAACAGAGAAGGTACCATCTTCTATAAGAGTGTACAACTGCTGGCGTATGCCGATGATATTGATATCATCGGCCTCAACACCCGCGCCGTTAGTTCTGCTTTCTCCAGACTGGATAAGGAAGCAAAAGAAATGGGTCTGGCAGTGAACGAGGGCAAGACGAAATATCTCCTGTCATCAAACAAACAGTCGTCGCACTCGCGACTTGGCACTCACGTCACTGTTGACAGTCATAACTTTGAAGTTGTAGATAATTTCGTCTATCTTGGAACCAGCGTAAACACCACCAACAATGTCAGCCTGGAAATGCAACGCAGGATTACTCTTGCCAACAGGTGCTACTTTGGACTGAGTAGGCAATTGAAAAGTAAAGTCCTCTCTCGACGAACAAAAACCAAACTCTATAAGTCGCTCATAATTCCCGTCCTGCTATACGGTGCAGAGGCTTGGACGATGATAACAACCGATGAGTCGACCTTAAGAGTTTTCGAGAGAAAAGTTCTGCGAAAGATTTATGGTCCTTTGCGCGTTGGCCACGGCGAATATCGCATTCGATGGAACGATGAGCTGTATGAGATATACGACGACATTGACATAGTTCAGCGAATTAAAAGACAGCGGCTACGCTGGCTAGGTCATGTTGTCCGGATGGATGAAAACACTCCAGCTCTGAAAGTATTCGACGCAGTACCCGCCGCGGGAAGCAGAGGAAGAGGAAGACCTCCACTCCGTTGGAAGGACCAAGTGGAGAAGGACCTGGCTTCGCTTGGAATATCCAATTGGCGCCACGTATCGAAGAGAAGAAACGACTGGCGCGCTGTTGTTGACTCGGCTATAATCGCGTAAGCGGTGCCTACGCCAGTAAAGAAGAAGAAGAAGTAGATAAGAAAGGAGTAGCGACAGCGGCAGCTGAAAAGTTTAAGCCGTCAGCCAAAAAGCCAAAGACAAAGGGAGTGATGGCCGGCGAATCTTTTGCTGATATCGCATGAAACCGAATTGTAATTAATCTGCGTAAAGGAAATCCCGCAGAAAAATTCACAGAATCCAACGGAAATGGGTCCAAGCTGCGCTGACGAGCTCGACGCTGAAAATGCTATTAAGTACATGAGCCGGGTGGTACAACAGCCAAATGAAAATTAAAGTATGTGACAAGAGATTGGTCGAACTATATATGGCTGCACCATCGCAATGCACCAGATAATGCAGCTCATAAGAGCCTGCAACCCAATTCTGCCAACAAAAAGCTACACATTCGTAAAGCCTTCGAGGAGTTAGAAACGTACTTGAAGCTGAAGAAACAGTCTTATTTAGACTTCCTAAAGCGACCTTAGATAGAATGTGTAAAAGTTGTTATTGTTTTTAAATTAAATCCAGGCAACATGATATTTCAAGTTTAAATTCGAGGCTCAAAGGATTTTGTTCACTTCCTTTTTTCAGCTGCTCGAGCCACTGTGCCCACTAGCCTTCATCTGTCATTTGGCTTCAATTAACTTTATTCTCATTAACTACGCAAATTATTAAATTAGTTGTAGAATGTTTTGTTGCATTCATTATTATTTATCGCTTACTATTGCTGCGTGATATTTATTGAATTCGGTTATGGTTTTTGCTTTTGTCGCACCGCAGTTACATGAAAATACCATTTTTCCTTTTAAAATCTCGCGCGTTCACAATAAATAAGTATTGACATTGCGGTAGTGTTATTATCGTCAATAGTTATACAAATACCAGCAACTTTATAGTTGTTATAGGATATACAAATTAATTTCAAAGTAGTTGACAAAAGAGCAAACGCATTGTATCATTAAGATGCCAACGACCCATATCTACAAGCGCGCAGGCACACACCCACTTCCATACATATACACCAGCATGCAGTGGGCAAACACGCGCCCCACACATCAAAATCGCACACACACCGTTACGGTGACAGGTAAACGCAATACTAAAGTTTGTATAATCACACTTACTCGCAAATAATAACCACAAACAAATACTCGCACACACACTCACACTCACACTCATACTCTTATTCATTTGCGCCCTCAAAATGCATAGCCAGGCAATGAATAACAAATGTTGCCACAATTATATCCGCTGTTAATGAAAATCAAAAGCGCATTAATGCGCAAGATCAGCATAGGAAACAATAATAAGAACAACTTACGTACAAGGTACGTATAATAAAGGATATTAGCGGAAATACATTTATGCCGGCAAAAAATGCGCGTTAAATGAAACCGGCAGTGGGAAAAAAACATTAACAAAAAATGTAAATGTTAACAGAAAAGAACAAAAATTACATTCAATAAATTAAACAAAAAATTATTTACAAAAACAACTAAACAATTAAGTAAACACTAATCAACTAAATAAAAAATAGTTAAGTAATTAAAATAATAAAATTTAAAAATGTTAAATAAAATCACTGGCTTGGAAAAAACAGTTAAAACAAAAAATAAAAAAAAAATATTTAATGTTATAAGGAGCAGGAAGTAATAACTTTCAATAAATTAATCTCTTTCCTCTCGCGTGTTAATAATTAGGGATGGCTGTTACGAGGATTATTGCCAATTTTATATGATTACTGAGCTGAAAACAACTATTTTGGATACATGCCCATCTTCTCTTTTCTCTTATATTCGTAGTCTCCCTGCTTCAATCACTTAATAAACAGCTACTTTTTTATTTTCTCTAAGCCAATATTTGCATGATGTAGTTAACCACAATCACTCTTTCTAAATAACACTTTATTATTCTCTTTGTTATTGTTTTTCTCAATTGTAATTAGTTTTTGTGACATGTCAAACAAAACAAATAAGTGAGTCAAAGAAACAGAAATCACGACACAATCAAACCACAAACGCTGTGCGTATAAGGAAAACGAACCAAGAAGGCAATCTCAGTCAATAAGTGACATGACGGCAGCAAGTAAGTTAAACAGAAAGTAAACTATAACGAAAAATAAAGCACAGAAAGTATGAATACACAAATACAGACATGCGACAAAACATAAATATCTGAATAACTAGCATATCTTCTTCTATGTATGTATGTATGTATATATGTAAAAATGAGTCGCAAAATAATGGGTTGTCAAAAAAGTCTTGCGATATTTTTATTGAATCAATTCGTGTGGCACCCATACATCGAGCTTCTTAGTGACTCCAAGCTTCTTCAAATGGTTTATAACGGTTTGATGACTACTATGCCGGTCTATTTCGACCAATTCAGCGATTTTATCGCAATTTTCGACGACAGGCCTTCCGGAGCGTGGCGCATCTTCGACCACCTCTACACCAGAACGTTGAAACCATCGTTGTGTGGTGGAAATGGAAACTGTATCGGGTCCATAAACTGCACAAATTTTATTGGCGGCTTGAGATGCATTTTTACCTTTATCGTAGTAGTACTGTAAAATATGCCGTATTTTCTCTTTGTTTTGCTCCATGTTTGCGACGCTATAACTCACGAACGACTTAAAAGAAACAACAATCAATCAAGCACGTGTTAGCGCGTGAAATGAGCTTTCCAAAAAGGTATAGCATGACCCGATGCGACGAATAAAACTAGAACTACGCACTTTCAGCGCCAACTAGCGAAAATACCGCAAAACTTTTTTGACAACCTAATATGTTGCTAAGCGCATCACTCAACAACGCCTGAACCAATTTGGCCAATTATTTTTCCCAAATGTTCGTTGAGATTCAAGGATGGTTTCCACGGCAAGAAAATTTCGGTGCCGGAAAACACCTAAAAACAGCCCTTTTCTTTTTCCCATACAAACGAATGAATGTTTGTGCTAAGAGAACGGCTGCACCAATCTTGAAGAAATTTTCAGAGGTTGTTCTTTGTCGAACAGCGAAAAGTAACTTTTTTCCATACAATTTTTTTTTTCAATTTTTGTTTGTTTTGTTTTTCAATATTTTGATTTGTAAATTATTTGAATCGTTCAATTTCGGTCGCTTGCTTTTTTATTCCGGCTATTCAAAAGAAAAATTTTTTAAAATTATTCAGTGAAAACTTTTTGTGTGTTTCACACAAAGTGATCAATTTCATATTGGCCATCAACGTATGGCAGCCCAAGGCAAGGCAAGGCATCGTCAAGATGTCACAGCATGACTTTGCAAACAACAGTTACGATGTTTGATGGACTTTATCTTGAAGCAAAGTATATGTGGTACTGTTAGATGCTAGATGTACTCTGTAATGGCAAAAGAGAGGTTTGCCGCACGTACAAATTGTTTTTTGGATCGTGGATGGTGTTTACACCAGATAAATTTGATGAAATAATTTTTGCGGAAGTTCCTGATGCAAAGAAAGGTGCAGTATTATACGAAGTGATGAAAACAAATATGATTCATGGACCTTGCGGACACCACAATCCCACTTCGGTTTGTACGTCTGACAACAAATGCACTAAACAGTATCCACGTTCTTTTCGTTAGGAAACACAAACTAGAAATGATGGATAATCCACTCTATCGGCGTCGCTCACCAGACGACAATGACAGAACATTCAGCACTCAATTTATAAGAGTGAATATCGAAGTTGACAAAACATAGATCATACTATACTCACCATCATAGTCTAATTCACATTCAAAACTCATATCAAAGTTGAGTATTGCAGTTTGGTGTAATCGCTAAAATACGCTTGTAATTACGTCACCAAACGAAGCAACATGGCGGTTATTGGTCTTGAACGATACGTTCGATACGTGAACTGCATTAAAGCGTTTTGAAGGACATTTATATTTCCAATTCATGAACGTTTTCCGACTGTTGTGCATCTCGCAGTTAATTTGGAGAATGACGAAAGAGTCAACCCAGAGAATACAGTGCAGCCAGTGGAAACACTGCCAGCAACATTTACGAGTTTTTTCTCAACTTTCTTCAGAGACCCGTTTGCGAGAGCATTGCTCTATGCGGAAATACCTTGATATCATACACGGGATGCATCGTCAAAGAAATAATTACGAAGAAAGCAAGGCCATCCAGGACGAAATTAACCAAATGCACCTGAAAAAACGCTTCTACCTTCGGTTGCTATTGATTACTGTACGCGGTTCAACTTCATTTGAGTCATTGCGTAGTGTGAATGGTACGGTGAGTGCAAGTTTTGGAGAAGTAAGCCAGCAATTACTTCTGCTGGAACTTGTTGTTGTTAATCACTGGAATGTAAATGAAGTTTGCACACTTTTCGCGATAATCACTTCGACATATCAGAATTCAAATCCGCGTCAATTGTGGGATACGAACAAAAATGACATTGCCGAATACATTTTAAATGGGTAAATTTCGGTTGATACTTCCGGTGGTTTGATGTCAATTCCATCCGCCCTTTATCAATTCACGAAAGATGAACTCATCACGGAAGTTCGGACATTGGCCAAAATATCGTAACTACGATTCCTTTAGTGCGTTAACAAAAATACCGATGTTATTGATTTAAACTGGAAGATTCAAAGACGAATTCCGGGAGGTATGCGCTCATACAAAACGACCGATCGTCTTGACAATGAATACGAAGCCGGGAATTATTCAGAGGAATTTCTAAATTCTTTGGAGAGGTTTGGTATGCCGCAACATCAATTGCGTCTCAAAGTTGGATCTGTCATTATTATGATTTCAAAATAAATATTTAATTTATTCGCAGCGTCGTTAACTGCTATAAAGGTCAAAATTTTGTTAAACTGTTAGAAAAATTCAGATATTAAATTTTTAGAGTTGCCAACGTATTTTAAAAAATAAATAGTTCTTTACTAATAAACTGTTTAAATATTAATGCGGGAAACAAAAGATTATAGTTTAATTTTTTGAAAAAAATTTAAAAATAGTGTTGCCATATATTTTCTTACAAAAATTTCTTACAATGGTTATTAAAAATGTTCACACTAAGTTTGCACATAAAAGTGCTTTCATGATTATTCTGGAAAACTGAAACGAAATTGCAGAGTTGACACTTATTTTAAAATAAATATTTAATTTATTCGCATGTTTATTAACTGCTATAATTGTACATACATTTATTTTATTAGGATAACTTCATTCAGTTATTGGTGTTTTTTTGGCCACTATTTTTTGACCGCTATTGTGTAAAGTCTGTAGTAGTATTCCGTCTACTCTCTTTTGTTTACATTTTGTGATTAATAAGATTTGTCATCTTTTTTATCATCATTTAATAAACTCACTTGTTTGTTCTTTCGTCCGTCTCGGTGTTGACTTCATAAATAAAATATTTAATTTCCTATTATACTAATATTACTAAATGTCAACTCACAACAGTGACAGTTGAGGCAGGAAAAGGTACCAGAGAGAAAGAGAGTGAGAGAAATGTCTGAAGCAACAGCAGCTCAATCAATTCCATTGTAAGGAGCACAGCAGTCACTTAATTGGCGGAGTTGGATTTTGTTATTGCACGAGGCACACAGTGTACAAGTTTGAAGAAAAAAATTATTCCAATTTGGTTTTACATTTAAATCTTTTTAACCATAGTATACAATAGGAAAATGATGGGATGAAATATTTAAAAAAATTTATTTGATATTTAAGTTACCATTTATTTTTTACAAATTACAAAAATAAAATTTAAAATTTGTGTACAAAAAAATGCATTTGTCTAACACATATTAAACAAAAAAATTTAAAAATTATCAAATTAAAAAAAATAATAATATTTCATAGTGGTCTATTATATGTATATAAAAATTTGAAGATATGAGTGAAGAATATATATTTAATCTGCTGTTTTACTTGTTGGCTGTTATTTAATTTTATTTGAACCCTTAATAAAATTAATCTAAAAAAATTAATACAATACATGTAAAATAATAAATAAAAAAACTAAAACATTAATCGAAAAAAATTTAATTTTTTAAGCAAATTTTTCCTTATCCCACTCCACTACGCAGTATGTCTCAGATTCACTTCTAGCTAATAAACACATATTAGCGATAAATGTATACCTGTGTTTTTATATATTCCCCTATTGGCTGTGACTCACATGCACTCGCCTTCATTCATTTGTCTCAACCATCGACTCCTTCACACCGCCTATGTCACATTATCTGTTTAATGGCTTCTGTTCGCTGCCCGCATATGCTTGCCTCGCCCGCCGCTTAGAGATAAATACGAGTATCAGTAGTACTTCGAACACCATTTCAGTCTTTTTTCCCTTAAGGGGTTACGTGGGATTCACAGTTTCAAAAAAACCGATTTTTTATAATTATATTATCTTATTAAATTCTATAACATCTCTAAAATATTGTCCTAAATTTTAAGGTTGATCTGACTAATAGTTTCGGAGATACAGCCTTTGAGAACTTGTGCGCTTGCAGCTAGCTAGGCTAACTGCGCCATCTTTAAACGCGTTTTTCTCAAAACAATGTTTTCAAAGTCGGTTGTCAAGATTTCTCGCGAACTACTCAACCGATCTTGATGAAATTTTACACAGGTCTTCGAGATATCATTTACAAGGTCTCGAACGAAGGATTTTTTTTTTTAATTATAACTATTTAAAAAAAAAAATTTCGAGAAATTTTCTTCGAAATTTGCATTTTTTTATAAAAACATATGCCAAAAATCCAATTTTCACTTTTTTTTCCTTCGTTCAATACCTACATAGTTTATTGTCTTTACTAAAACACGTATTTTTTATTTTTATTTCCGATGATCCTGAAAGAAGTTCTGCTGACAACGCGGATGCACCTTTTTCTGAGGGACTGCCTTAAATGGCGTCGTAATGACTTCCATTTGTATATTTATTTTCAAAATTTTACAAAATGTTTATTAAATATATTAAATATGAGTTTTTTAAATAAAAAAAATTTCATTACAATATTTCATTTTTTATATGTAAAAAACTTATTGAAAAAATGCCGTTTTTTGCCCGAGGAAACCCATGTAACCCCTTAATTTGTCTTTCCTGTCTTTTTTTCATGTCGAGTTTTGTTTTAAGCAAAATTCTTGCATATTCTTCATATTGTTTTAATGTTTTTTTTAATCTTTATTTGCTGAAGAAGAATTGTTTCACCTTTCAATTTGATCACAGTAGAATAACCTTTTTTCGGTTTTTCGGTCGCGGTATTTAATTAAAACAAGAACTGGGTTCTTTACGAAAGCAGCAGTTACGTTTTCTTTTTCCTAACAGAAAATGTGTTTTATGAATAAAACCTCGGTTCGCCGTACTGTGCGGTTTGCCGTCAGGTTCTTTATTAAATTATATCATTTTATTCTTAAACTATGCTTAGCGTAATTTACTTAGAGCCGTTGTGCTGATTCGACATTTAATTATTACTGTCAACCACCCGGCATAACTTAAGTAATCAATTTAATATTTAGGTACGATACCAAGAACTTTTGTTCAAATATCATTCAACATGCTTACTTATCAGCAAAGCCGAAATTCTATTAAATATAAATATCTATTTATAAATAGTTACTTATGAAGAATATTTGCTTCACTTCGCTCGCAGTGTTTGTCTTGGAACGTACCCGTACTTTGTGATTTAGTTGAGTATTCGCAATAGACGGAAAAAAGTAGGCATTTTTGTTTGACGGGACAGAGTCACTGTTTCAAATGTATTTAATAATATTATATTTTGTTCATCCGATCATGAGATTGGCCACAGCAAAAGAAGAACTCGACCAGAAAAGTTGATGGAGTTCACATCGCAGATGAAGGTGGGATTTAGGAGCAATCTTAGTCACAATCTGTAGCATATGTTAAGTTAGGTTAGGTTATGATCGATGACTGACGAGAAGATCGTTAATAGAATACTAGCGGGTGGGCCATCTAACGTTTCAAATTTGACATTGGAAACGTCAAATACTATTCGAAAAGTGACAGATATCTAGGTCACTATTCACTAGAAGAAAACTGGGAAATATTAAAAACTTTTTTCCAAAGTGGTGAGTCAAGTGGATGGTCAATTTTACCGAAAAATCATCTTTTCGGACGATACTCATTTTTACCTCCCTGGTTACGTTAAAAAGCAGAATTTTCGCATTTGGGGCATAGAAAACCCGCACGTAATCGATGGAAAGCCAATGCACCTAGCACGAATCACTGTAAGGTGCGGATTTTGGTCTGGTGGAATCATCTGCCCATTTTTCTTCGAAAATGAAGAAGGAACCGCCATAAGCATCAATGATGACCGATATTACGCAATGTTAACCGAATTTTTCTTCAAGCAAATTGAAGAGGACGACTTGGGCAACATTTGGTTCCAGCAGGACGACGCTAGGTGCCATACAGCAAACGCTACACTCAATCTTTTACGCCCTATCTTCGAAAATCGCATAATCAGCAAAAGAGGTGATGTGAATTGGCCTCCCAGAAGCTGCGATTTAACTCCGTTGGACTATTTTCTGTGGGGAGCTGTTAAAGATAAATGTTACGCCAACCATTCAGAAACAATTCAAGATCTAAAGTACGCGATACAAGCTGCTGTAGCTGCCATAAGGCCTGAAACCATCGAGAAAGTACTCCAAAATTGGGTGGATCGGATAAGCTACTGCAAACTTAGCCGTGGTGATCATTTGTCTGAAATTGTTTTCCATAAATAAATTTCATAAAACAACCTTTTAAATAAATGTTAGACCTTTGAATAATATCAAGCCGTTTTTTTTATTGACTTTTTAAATTTAAAATTTTATATGGGCCACCCTGTATATGCAGTCTGTTGTGAAGACATAAAAATAGGACTTCTTCAATTTGAACTTATAAGTCAACAAATGCTGACATGTTGAGATCTTGCTGTAAGGTTGAGATTCTTACCCGATCTCACCTTCAGAAGCTTTGTGAAAGAAGGCGAGTTGGAATCATATCAGCACTTCCTTCTTGATTATAGAAATATAAATGAAATTCTTGGACAAATTATTATTTGTCAACGTCGATAGGGCAATGGCCTGTTAGAACCCCCACAACCAGGCATAGGCTAGCCTTTCTGACGGTAAAGAACTCACTTGTTCTATTACAATCGATTTTGAGCCAAAAGAATCTTGCGGCAGAGCATTCACCGATGGCAACCCAGCGCTAGTTAAGCTCTCGCGAAGCTGAGTTATCCAGTAGCGGAACTCACGAGGTAAAGGAAGCACTAAACTGTGTGCATTCTACTAAAAGCGAGGTTAGAGTACTTTTTCTTGATTACTCCTATCTTAAAATTACTCAAAGTCATTGATAACGAGGTGAGCATTCCTTCATCAGAACTGAACGCACGATTTGTGAGCTAAAGACTAGTATAAGTGCCCTGCTATCAAAGTTAATCTACTGCTGGCAGCAACCTCTGATTTAAAAACACTACAATGGTAAGGTAGTCTACAACTGAATTTGATAGAGAGTTTCTGACAATACTATATAACCCTCTACAAACCTTTCCCCACAAGCTTTGACGGATCCATAAAGAAACTCATTGTCGTCTTCCTCCAACGGCTGTTACTCCTTTGTAGGTATGTGGGTGGAGAAAAAGCCACTAGAGTTTGCTTTGGTAACTTCATCATCTAAAAGGTGCAGTATAAAGTCAAGGCTTGCCATAATCTGATAGCAATTTTCGATGTCATATACCTTCCGACGGTGTCTATGGACACTACATGTAGAATAGCATTAAGTGTCATAATTGGAGTGGACCTTGGTGCGCCACATATGCTGATGGGCGTCGTCCGTTGAACTCTCTCTGTTTTGGTCTTTCCCAAGGCCCTCCACCACACAAAATAATGAGCTTGACAATGTGGGGTGAGACACCCCATATTTTGTCTCCTTTTCCTTCCTTATTCTAGGACGAGCTGAAGATGCTTTTCAACCGCGGCAGTGGTATTTACACAACAATAATAATAAAGATGGCCGAAAATATACATTCCGTTACTACAGTTTGAAACAATGTTACATTTAAAAAGAAGAGGATGGTTTTTTAACTAAAGGTGCTTCTTTCGAAACCAAGCCCAAAATACAATTAACATAAATGTAGAGATATTTATGACTGCTGAGCCTTTTGCAGCGGTCATAAGTCTTAATTCCCAAGCATATTTCACAAAGCAAATAACAACAAGTGTGTCCCAAGCGAATTTCCTATTCTCACAAAAGGAGTGAGGCAGAAAAACTCGTTTTACCCTGGAGGTCTTTCCACCTCTTGTGGTGGGTTTTCTCAGAAGGATTGTACAAATTGACTCAACAGTTCCCTTATTTTGTTTCAAAATAAAAGTGTGCAACTCCTGATAAAAGATCGACATACAATTAGCTTAGCTTTGCCTTGTATGATGATTCCAGAAATAAGTTTATTCTTTCTTGTTCCTCTCTTGCCACTGTGATATAAAGTCAGCATAAAGAAATGCATTGGTAATCCCTTGATCATGAATTAAATGTGCCCCTATTAACATACTGTTCTTTTTTTCCCCATGTTTGGACAAAGTTCCTGTCGCTTCGTTCTGCGACCAATTCCTTTTATGGGAACCGCTTTGCCTGTAGGTTTTGATGTGAGGTTCCAATTGTTTCCTTTTTAGGAAAATTTTATACGCCTCGTGCCGGCAGCCTGAACTTTGGTAATCTTATCAAAATTGACTGTATTTTTGTACCAAATTTTTCTTAACCTTTAATCGATATCTTCTGCACTTATTTGCTCTTTTAGGAGCCAGTACACTTTACTTGGTAGGCATGGTTGCTTTGGATGTGGCTCGATATTTCCGTTTTGGGTCTTTTGGTTGTTACCTTCTGTATAACTACTGTTTCCAGCAGCATACTATGGTATAGTTGGCATATTTGGGAACATTTTTAATCGTCTCCTGGCCGAAAGCGAGAAGGGAGTCTACGCTGGACACCTTGAGAGGTCATAGCGTTGATAGTAAAAGAATTAGTTATTATTCTTGTTCGATGTGTTTATTTTTGACCCCACGGGTTAGACGGAAGTGGTTGGTTATTCATTCCAAGATCCTCCGGTAACGTCCAGGCATCTGCACCCGGTTATTATGATGAAAGGAATGCACAGAAATATTGATGCGTTAAAGTTGGCATATGATACTACAGTAGTTGTATTTGTATTTCCATTCTTAGCACAATTTTAGCAAACCAGAATGGTAAATTTTTGTCACCGCTAAAATAACTAGAACAACACCACAGATCCGCTAAAGCAGTTTGTCAGTTCGCTTTCTTTCGAGAATGAGAAAGACCTGGAAGGCCAAGTTCTTACCAAAATGATATAGTCTAAAAGTTATATTATACATGTGTAAGTATAGTAAGTATCTTTAGATAGATGACCTTGTATTAACTAGCATTTATCTTAGTCTTTGAGACGCTGAAACTAAAATTATATATTTATACTTTATATATTTTTGCATATATTTATGTTAAGCTATTAGACGTCTATGTTGAGATTATTGTTTTTTCCTACTCAGAAAAAGAAATATACTAGACTGGTTACACTTACCGTCTTAGATAACCATTTCAAGAACAAAAACTAACATATTTTGTTTCTTTTTTTTTACTAAACTTTACTGTAAATTAGCTTTCTAATATCACTTATTTCAGACCGATAGTTAGTGTTTAAATGAGTTAAGCATCCATCCCCTCTACCCGGTAAAACTAGCGCATCCTAATGTTAAAGCGCAATTCACCACAGCTGATACCACTAACACAACTCAACACACATCCACATCAATCAACCCACATAACAAGAAGGCTGGGAAAAGGGATTGCGGATTCAATTCGATCATAAACTTGCGCAACTACACTACGCTTAGTCGGCGCCTCACAATTCGTCTCTCACATTCGCTCATACACTGCGCCGCGTCAACATCTTGCGCCTCTATCCGGCTTCTCGATCACCAGCATCGGAAAACCCTTCTCGGAAGTGAAGTCTCCCTGCCTATCCCGTCGAGATTTCCCATAACTAACTATGTGAAATAAATTTATGCTAAAAATAAAGAATTGTACATTTTAACCCATGTGTTTTTAATAAAGAATCGTGAAAGTGGTTAGAACTTTTCTGTGCACATTTGGGCAGCAGTTTAATCATGGTCCTTCGAGCCAGATGACAGGCACTATTGATTAAAAAAAAAAAAGAAAAAAACTTAAAAGCAACTAATTTTTCAAGAACATACAATAGATAATAATAATTGTGCGGTGATTATAAAAGTGCTCTTTAGTGGTAAAATAAATATATATACAAACAAACAACAACATAAAAGTGTGCAGTGCAAACAAAAACCAAAAAAAAAAAAACAAACAAGTAAAGTGCAGTGACCTCACCAGGAAAAAAAACAATAAAGAAAAAACCAACATATATACAACAAAAAAAAAACTGCAGTACAGTGTACTAAAAAAAATATATTTACATATATTCCTACGTATGTACGTAAGGAAATTTATGAAAATTCACGGTGGTAACAGAGAATGTGAAGTGACAGAAATAAAACAAATTAAATGATAAATCAAAATATACAAAACAGTCAACAGGTACAACAAAAAACATAGAGACATACGGGCGCGAAACCATAAATCAAAACATAAATAAAAACAAAGTTAAACAAAAAACGGGTGCGAAAAACTAAAGCACCTGAATTGAAAACAAAATAAGGTATTCGGGCGCGAACAAAATATATAGCCACTAAACATAAAGCAACAACATTACGAGGCATACCAGCGGGAAACATTTTGGAGAGGAGCACAGGAATTTTGCTACATGCACATAAATATATTTAGCCACATTATTCCCTCAAAGGAAACCACAGTAAGCGTATTATGTCCTTTATTAATTTAATATATGCACATATGTATGCCCGAAATTGCAGTGTTATTTAATATAAAACCTGTAATTAAAATCCGCCTTAACGGCAAAAAAAAAAAAGTTACCTACCTATTTAGCGCTTAAGGTAACGTATGTTAAATATTACATATAAAAGGCATAAGAGCTTATCTTTGTGTTATCAAAACACCAAAACAACTAACATCCAAGCAATTACGAAAAATTTCCGGCAAACCCTTTTTGCTTAATAAAGCAGTAAGCGGGATTGTATATAATAAGCAAGCAAAGGAAAAATAGCAAGTCCTAAATAAAGTAAAAGACAAAAATACAAACAAAATAAATATAACGACATGTACATACATATATGCATATATATTTAGTGCAAACATATATACCTCATCATTATACAAATAACATACATCACTATGTATGTATAATTGCCAAGCGCAAAATATATATTTATACATATATTCACATATTTTTATAATTACTATGTACAAATGGATAGTTGCTTACGTATAAAATATACATTAGAGGAACAACTTTTTCCAATTCCATTTCCAATCTCTCTCTCTTTTACGGAAAAATTAAATAATATTTACATATATATCAAAAAAAAAAATAGCAACAAAATATACATACTTTGCACGAACTATGCAAAATATATATTAACACATTTGTACATACACATATTATAAGTCCAGATTTGCAACTATACGGCAATACCTCTTGTTTTTTGGCAAACAAAAACAAGCAGGATTGCGTACAAAAAGTGAATTGATCTCTCTAACGAGCTCTCAATTACTTAAAACAAAAACAAACCGGACAGAATTACAAGACATTACAGCTTATTCCTTGCCAGCATATAGTACATTAGCACAACATACTTAGGCACAAAGCGAATTGATCTCTATAACGAGCTCTCAATCGCTCAAAGCATAAGTACATACATACATATGTGTATACAAGTCCGAGTATTAGGGTGTACCTAAATACAAAATTTCGGACATCATATATTTTAATATATACAAAAGGCGGTTTAAAAGTAATTAACAATTCAAAATAAAATATAAATAAAAATAATATTGCAATAACATTGCAAATAAATAAAAAACGATATTAATGAAGAATACGTTTTTTACAGATATAATCTAAAACACGCAGTCATCGACTAAAGCTCGCTCTGTGTAGACGTGTTTCGGCTTATCTTTTGCGTATTTCGCACAGTACACATCCGTCTTACGTGCACGTGTTTGCTTAGTAAATCTCTGTTTTATTATTATACCGCATATCGTTTTTCCTACAAGTGTTTTCTAAACAAGTGAATCGAGTGTGTAGATGTAATAATCATGGCCCCCGGGCCACCCAACCTCGGTAATAACAGGTTTGCATTGCTTGCCTCGGAATCCCATCCAAAAAGAAAGAAACCCTCATACACGCCCCTTAATTTTCCCGACTTGCCTCAGTCTAGGAAAGAAAACCCTAAATTTATTATTGTTAGTGCTTCCGATTCAACGAAACCTATCTCTAATTATTCTTGTTACGCCGTACATAAAGCATTAGAAGCTATTAGTAAAGAAATTATTCCGATTTCTGAATTACGTGCTGGCAATCTGCTACTGCTTGTGAAAAAAACCAAATTGCCCAAAGGTTCATTTCAACTAAAAAGCTACATGGTGTGTGCGAAAATGTTGTAAAATATCATGACAATCTTAATAGCGTAAATGGTACAATCTATGCACCCTGCCTAAACAATGTCAGTGAAAAAGAAATAATTGAAAATATGAGTAACCAAGGCGTAGTCGGAGTGTACAAATTTTCGAAAACTGCGGAAGGAGTTTCACAATTCACTGGAGTTGTGCTACTTACTTTTGATCTGTTCGAGCTACCAGATAAAGTTGACGTTTCTTGGCGTAGCGCTAAAGTGAAACCCTACTACCCTAACCCAATGCGGTGAAAAACTTGTCAACGGCTTGGTCATACCGCCAAACACTGCAAAAATGCGACCGTATGTATGTCATGCAATCTTCCCCCATCCTCCCCCATGCTCTCGCACGCTCTGTGCAAACTGCTCTGGTAACCACCCGTCATCTGCCAACACGTCCCCGAAATATAAATAATATAATAAATTCTTCTTTACCTAACCACTCACCACAAAACAACAACAATCAACAACCTAACAATGCCTTAGTTTCCTCTTTTACACCTCTTCCGCAGACTATTACACACTACCTTCAATCTCGAATCTACTCTCGCAAACATCATTTCGCAAGCTAACGCTTACCAAAACAAAACAGAAGCAGACGCTTCCATGAAAGAGACAGCTGACACCTCAATTGTCAATCTCTTTTTAAACCAAACTATACCTCAACATAATGAAAACAACTCGAAAGAGCAATTTATGTCTATAGACGAATGCAATTATTAACATACACACATATTTGTTATCATAGCATATTAATTTTCCCTGCAAAAAATTGTGCGACTAATCTCTAAAGAGAGTATTCCGGGACTAGTCTCGATGTGGAACAATTGAGTATTAATTAGTCGCAACTAGTCTCAAACGGGTATAATTGGAGATCAATTAGTCTCAATTAATCCCTATCGGGTACTATTGGGAAAAAAGTTAGAATTTTGACAAAAATACATTCATAAATTTCAAAGCAAAGTTACTGAATTTCCTTCCATTCAATTATCATAACCTATTACATTTAAAAAAAACCATAAGTAATGAATTTCGTACATGTCTTTGCACTAGCAAGAGGCGATGTACAAAAACATTGAAACTTTTTACAAACTGAAAAATTTTTATAAGAAATTGTAATCAGAACGAAAGATAATTGAACTATCTCCATTTTCATATGCGTTAACATTGTATATTTTTAAACATGCTTATAAAACAAAGCCCATGCTAACAACATTTTGTATTTCGACATGTACTTTTGACTTGCATAAAACAATAAATATAGCCTTGAAGCATTTACAAAATAAATGAATTTTTTTTAATTCATTATGGATTAAAAGATAATTAAACTATCTTTCTTTTAGTATACATTAACATTAACAATTTCCAAACATTTTTATGAAAAATAGCTTTTTCTAACAGAATTTTATATTTTAATCATGTACGTATTTGACTTAAGAGCGGCATTCAAATGTAGGCTTCCATGATGATACTTGGTTTTTAATAAAATCTGGATTTGTAAAAGCATTGATAATAGATTCAAGAGCAACAATATAATCCACCAATAAATGCTTACTTAAAAAAACCAACATACCTTATTATCAAATCCCCTGCAGAACGTTGCAGACTCTGATGAAATAACCAACTGTTGCGCCGGCTATCACATCTGTTGGTTGCTTATGTGATTAGCCGTAGAACAAAACAGTTGCATGCTGCAATAATTCATAATATAATTAATTTATTGTGAGATTTACACAACTATATTTCAATAAAAACTTACCAATTGCTTCATTTGGTTGTTTATCTGCACTTCTGCGACTTTGTTTACATTTAAATACAGTGTTGTTAAGTTAGGGAAATTTCCCTTTTTTTCTGCTACTTACAAACAAAGGGGAAATTTTATCGATGTACTTTTTCTTAAATATCGTCGAGCTAAATGATATAACCTAAAAGATAAATATTTAAAACGTTTGGAGATTTGATTTTAATACCTACATTTCGATTCGAAGTGAAATTTAGGTTATAATGATTAATAACCTGATGTTAGAAACAATTAATATGCAAGAGAATATTTTTGCTATACACGAAATCTCAATCTTTGTACTTTTTGTATCACTTATGGTTCAAAGAAATGATTATTTATAATAGCTTTTTCTTCAATAAGAAGATACAATACTGCTTTAAGTAAAAGCCTGGATATTAGGCATGCTGTCAATTATTCTCTAAGCATAGACCTTTGTTTCTGCAAATATTTAGTAAGCTGTAGATCTGAGCAAAGCTTGTATTTTATAAGCATATTATCATTTTTAACAATTATTGATTTGGATTTAAAACCACTCAAGCCAATTCATTTTGAAAATTGTGAGCCTTTTCAACCTAAACTCGAAAATGTCTTACGTAGTTAACAACACTCTTTTCACAGTTGCAGAACTAGAAGTCGAAACCTATCGACGTCTCTATATCGATAATTATCTACTGATATTATACCATTATTATATCGAAAGGTATTGCGAGCAGACAAAAGGAATCGACATCAAGAGATTATTTATCTAAACAAATTGATAAGCACTGTTAATATCTATTTTTTCATTGTGGTGTACATGTTTTCCAGCATTGTATTTATATTACATTGACTATTTTTGCGAAAGTAAACTAAAAAAGTGCTTGACAACATTTTTACGCGTAATAACATAAAACACCTATAACTACAATAAAATAAAATATAAAAAGAAATAAGTTAGAACTGTGATTTGCGTGCATATTACTATTGCCAGTGGTAATTTGTTAATAATGGGAAGAACAAAATATCTGCAGAAGGTAATAAATGTATTAAGGAGAAAAAGAGGTAACGAAAACTAATGACCCGGTGAGTAAATAAATGCACATTTTTTTATCGAAACACACTTACTAATTTATTTAATTTTTTTAGCGCAATTTGACTCGAATTACGCAAAAGTTTAAATGAGGGTAAATATATGTATCGAGATAGTTCCAAGGCAGTACTATCGATAATATTTCCCGTATAATCGGTAATGTGCGGCCACTAGTTTTGCAACAGATGATTTTTAAAAAGTAAGAAGTGCGAAAAGTGAGAATTGAAAATCTGTTTGGCTAAAGCAACATTATTAAAACAAATAAAAGAAAAAAAGAATAGCAGCAAAGTGAGAAAAGGAGTTTTTGTACAAGATGAGTAAGGTAAGCAAGCGTCACCTAAGGAGAATAATAAGTAGGGAAAGAAAACAGAATCGTGAAAAGTTAAGACTAGGTAGAAATTACGCTGTGTCGACCGTGTCCACTGCTAGGATTGCTGGAAATGTAGAGGAGGTTCTACCATATGTGCCAAGTCGCTCATTGGAAGTCCCATTTCAGCAGAAATTGAAAATGTGGTCAATTCGTAATAAAATAAGCCACAAAAGCCTTTCTGAACTGCTTGCACTTCTTGCAGCAGAAAATATTAAAGTACCTAAAAGTGTACAATCTCTATTAAGAAATAAGCCCCAGTTAATGGTGCAAAATATGAGCCCGGGACTTTTTTGTAATTTTGGCATTAAGGCGCAGCTATATAAAATTGGGGAAAAATTGCTTGATTATAACACCATAATTGCAGATATAAATATTGACGGTCTACCCTTGTACCGTAGTAGTAGGATGCAATTATGGCCAATTTTATTACGAGTTGTTAATGTGCAGAATGTATCTGTTTTTGCCACAGGTATATATGTAGGAAACAGTAAGCCTAATTCTATAGATGAATTTTTAAATGAATTTATTGAAGAAGTCAGTGACCTTCAAACTAATGGGTTTGAATATAGTGGGCGTTACATCGCTTTTAAAATACGGGCATTTGTTTGCGATGCTCCAGCAAAAGCTTTTCTTTGTGGAATACCTGGCCACACGTCTAGACATGGTTGCCCGAAGTGCAATCAAGTCGGGAGGAAAAAGGATGGCGTATTAACCTATAGCACGAAAGCCGGAGTAACAGTATCCAATCGGGATTTTTTAGATCGCAAGTACCCCAATAAACATCTATCTCTTTTCAAAGAGAATTTATCTCCACTGGAAAAAATTAATATTAACATGATCTCTCAAGTTCCTCTTGATGTTATGCATTTAATCGATTTAGGGGTCATGCGAAAGTTTATTTTACGAGTAATAAATAATAAATCAAATTACAAATTTAAAAAAGAAACTAAATTGTATTTATCCAAAAAATAGTAGAGTTATCTTCGTACATCACCAGGGAATTTGTTCGTAAACCAAGAACTGTAGATGAAATAGCGAATTGGAAAGCGATTGAGTTCCGCATGTTTCTTTTTTATTATGGAATTTATGTCTTCAAAGATGAGCTTTCGGGTGATGTATATTATGAATTCCTCCTATTGCATTGCGCGTGTAGGTTATTATTCTGCCCAAAAAACTATCACTCTAACATTGATGTAGCGGGAAATATGTTAAAGTTATTCGTGGAAAATTTTGCTGTTGTGTTTGGGGAAAACAGTATTTCGTACAATGTGCACTCCCTTCTTCATATTTCAGAAGACGTTAAAGAGCTAGGTATTCCATCGAGTTACTCTGCATATTCCTTTGAAAACCACTTACAAATTTTGAAGTCATATGTGAAAAAACCGACACAAATATTACAACAAATACATAATATGATGAAACATGAAGAAATTGTGGTGGCCCCAAAATTTACTGGTTTTAAAATAAAAAATAACATTATAGTGAGTTTTAATTTTAAAGAATTTATGTTATCTAATAAAAGCCCAAATAGTTACTGTTCCGTAAAACCATTTCAGTACATAAGAATTGAGGAATTTAAAGACATTAACAGCAAAGTTATCAAAGGAAAGAGATTTTTACACCTAGAAAGCTATTTCACAGAGCCCATTGATTCGTATACTATGGGAATATGTACTGCGGACCATATTCTGTCATCTGATATAGAGGAGTTTTCTCTGGATGATGTAGAGTATAAATTAATGTGTATCCCTCTTCTAGAGAAAGTTTTTCTTATTCCAATATTACATACTTGCATGTAACCTTCGTTTATTGTGATAGTTAATTTTTTATCATTTTTTTTATGGAAACAATTACTAATTTTTCTTTTTTTCTTGAGCATTTCAAAAAATATGGAGCACCAAATCCCAAAACGTCGACCACAGCAATTCCAATGAAAAAGGCAAGATGTAGGTATTCATCATTTAACAATTATAATCCGTAATTCATAAAAACTTAAAACAAACTTTGCTTTACAGATGGCATCGACACTGCCCACCTTGGACAAAACATTAGTGTATCCAGTGAATGCACTATAGGTGAAGACATCTTCGAAAATGTATTTAGAAAACTACTATTACACTTAAAATGCCTTAATTTTTAGAATCACGTGGGATCAGCGTTTCAACGTCGGCCACTAAATATACCAATGGTAAATTCTTTTAGTAATAGTAAATTTGAATTAGTATGTTCGTCTATGATTCGATAATCTGTACTCTGGAGCATTTAAATTTATTGTTTTAGAATCCAACCAAGGCGTGTTTGAAGTTATTTGCTGCAGCCACTACAACACGTTTGAAAAGCAGTTACAGGATATTGGCAAAAAATTAGACGACCTGCAATTGATAGTCGAAGCACAGAATACTGCTATAATGGATGCAATAGCGGCCCAAAAGGTGGCGACTGAGCAATTGATTCGCCAAGAATCAAAAAATGCACCCATCACAAAATATTTCCCAATAAGTGACGTCCCAGAAATGCATCAGTTGGAGGAAAAAATTACCCCTACTAACAGAGATGTATATGTAAGTTAATTTGATATATAGATTTATATCATAGCTCAGTTTACAAATATTATTTAAACATATTTTATAGGAATCTGCGATGTCTGCTATTTTATGCAACAATCTCAGAAATATAAGGCTGCTGTTAAATAAGGACGCCATAGCGTCAATAAACGTGGATGGTTCACATGGAAAGATAAGCTTAAAATCTTTCCCAAATTTTTATGCTTCATTGACTGGTAAGATAAATATTCCATACCATTGTTTTACACATATGTATGTTTTTATTTCAAGTTAAATTAAATCTTCTTTTCATTTAGGAGCCATTGCCAAATTACCATTTAAGGGATTGTCGCCGGAGGACGCGCTGCGCAAAGCCATTGCTTTCGAAAAAGCTAAATGCTTTAAGAAAGCTTATCGACAAAAAAAGAAGGATTCTGCATCTTAAACTACTACCCCTCCAATTGTTTTTTTTTTTTTTAATATAAAACTGCAATAGTACAAAGTTGTAATATTTCAGACTTTAAATTCTGACTTCTTATTTCTGGACTGAATTTTTCTTTTTTAATTTTTATTATAAAATTATTTAAAAAATGTGATTTATAAAACTCGTAAAGAAACCAGAACGAATATTTATTTTAAAATTTTCCCAGCTAAAAACTCACAAGAAATATTCTCCTAAAAGTTTGTAGCCCATTTTATTTCGTTTTTTTTTTTCTTAAAGAATAAATTTTGTTCACGCGTTATATGAAAGCAAGAAATCAACGCGAACTTTTTGAGTGGAGTACAAAACTGCGTAAACGATTTTTTTTAAGATACATTTTTTTAAATTTTGATGATAATTTCTTTCATGAGTTTTGCAAAAATTTTGATTTGTCAGATTTATGTTAGAGAAGCTGTATTTAAAGTATTTAAAGTCAATTAAATAAAAATACATATTTTAAAACGAAGGCTTCGGATAAAATTTATCTTGATTGTTAAAGGGATTTTAGAGGTTTTATAACGACTGGTCTCATTCTGCTACCATTGCGACCTACAAAGCGACTAGTCCCTTTTTATACCCATTTGGGTATAAATGGGTACAATTAGTCTCTTCATAGGACATGCTCGAACAAAAGGGAACAGTTCAGTCCATACAAAGAGATGTAAAGTGGGATTAGTCGCATGTTCCTTTGCGACTAATCCCGGACACATCCCGGACTAGTCGCATTTTTTGCAGGGTTGTGACAATCCCTCTCCCGCTCTCAATGTTTAAGATCCTACAGTGGAATATGCACGGTTATCTCAACAATTACACGCAACTAGAACTTCTGTTGAAAGAACATTCGCCAAACGTTGTCTGTCTCCAAGAGACTAATATTGCTGCTGATAAGTCAGCAGCTTCGCCCCATCAGTACCAAAGCTATTTTTACAACTTGCCTCAAAACAAAACTAACAGGCAAGGCATTGCAGTTTTGATAAAAAAATCGATACCCCATAGACAAGTTCCCATTACTTCAAATATTGCCACAATTGCAATAGAAGTTTCACTATCTTTCAAATTTACTATCGTGGCCCTCTATATACCACCTCTACAAAACTTTACATGCAGCGAACTTAGAAACATTTTGCGATCAGTTTCCACTTCATTCGTTATAGTTGGGGACTTTAACGCCTGGAGTCCCCTTTGGGGATCAACTCTTTGCAACAATCGAGGTGCCATCATAGAAGATATGATATTTTCAGAAAACCTCACTTTACTTAACGACAACAAACCGACTCACTTTTCCACACACAAAACTTTTACCTCTGTTGACCTTACATTATGTTCCTCCAACATCGCCCCTAAACTAACTAGCAATACCCTTCCCCACCTCCACGGCAGCGATCACTTCCCTATTCTTACTATTTTACGCACTAAGTCAGCCTTTAAGGCCCAACCCATTCCAAAGTTCCTAACAGATATAGCGAACTGGGAAAAGTTTCAACATACTGCCAGCGACCTTTGCGAAAAATAACCCTATTCGGACAATATCAACAAAGAAGTTGCCACAATTACAAAAATTATTCGGACTTTTGCTGACCTTTTCATTCCACAATCCAGTAATAAAATCTTTACTAAAACTGTGCCGTACTGGTCTCCTGAGCTATCACAATTAAGAAATGTAAAGCGCTTTTATTGGTCGGAATATAAACGGACAAAATCAAACCAAAATTTAATTATGTATAAAAAGGCTAACGCGATGTTTCGTAGGAAAGCAAAACAATCTAAAAGGGACAGCTTAAATAAATTCTCGGAATCTATCAACCATAAAACAAACCCGAAAAAAGCATGGTCCGATATTAAAAAATTATCTGGAATATACCCACAATCCCAGTTGATCTCCATAAGTAATGCTAATGGGCCTATCGTCAACGCAAAACAGCTATCTAACTACTTCGAAGCATACTGGTCAGAATACTCGCAGGACTCAAACTTTCATGCCACTTTCATTTCAGACAAAAACAAATATCTCAGTACTTCCCCTTATACGTTGTCTAACATCACAGATTGCAATATAACTACAGCAATTGAACTACAGTCTACACTATCTTCTTTCTCAGGCAAAACCCCGGGTGCCGACAGACAGATGGGGTACGCCCCATGTTGCAACATCTACCTTCATGTTTGATGGCCAGATTAATTAAGTTATACAACAACATTCTAAAAACCCCCAAACCTGGAAAAACGCTATTATTATCCCCATTCCTAAGTCAAGTAGTCCTGCAACAGAAGCTTCAGGTTTCAGACCCTAAACTTTTCGAAAAAATTATAGCTCATCGTATTTCGTGGTATGCCATAAACAATAACTCCATTAGTCCGCAGCAAGTGGCTTTTAAAGAGGGGCATGACACCATTGATGCCTTGCTCCTCTTCGAAAGCTATGCTTCTACTGCTCTTTCCAATAGAAACCACCTTTCCGTGCTAAGTATAGACTTCGAGAAAGCCTTTGACCGCGTGGGAGCTCACATAGTTTTACGTCAGTTGGCAAAATGGAACCTTGGTGGAAAAATCCTTAAAATTATCCAGTCTTTTCTCACTAATCGCAGATTTGTTTCCAAAGTAAATAACACCTTTTCGGATTATTTCTCTTTACATAATGGTATTCCCCAAGGTTCCCCGCTATCTGTCATTTTGTTTACTGCTGCATTCAATGAAGTTTGTCACATAATTGATAAGTATAAAAATATTTTTTATATATGCTATGCTGATGATTTATTATTGGTCTCTAAACTAAATGACCTAAACCTTGTTAAATAAGATTTTACTAATATATTAGCTGATTTAAGTATATGGTCCGAATCATCTGGAGCCAACGTATCTTTAAACAAATGTAAGAATTTCCATGTTTGCCGGAAACACAAATGTAATTACTTTACATTAGTTTATAACAATATTCCAATTGAAAATGCTAATAAACTTAAGTTTGCAGGTTTAATTTTTGATAAAAAATTAAGTTTCAAAGAACAGTGTTTATATTTAAGAAAGCAGCTGGCTGCCAGGCTTAACATTATTAAATACTTATCATCCAAACACTGCTTAATTAACTCGTCAACACTAATAAATGTAACCAGAGCTCTTATATTATCGAAGATAGACTATGGCCTACCCATCTATGGCAACTGCGCGAAAAGTGTCATCAAGTTACTGTATTCCCCATACCACATGGCTGTGCGCAGAAGTCTTCGCGCTTTTCCGACATCGCCAACACAATTCATACTTGTGGAAGCGGGGCTACCCACAATCGAAGAAAGATTTACACTTAACCTAAAAAAACTCATACCGAAGCTGTTTCTTTGTTACAATAATATTCTTTACGAAACAGTGTTATCCGAGCTGCAACGGAAAAAGTCTTCAAGTCGTAAGTCGTCAATATTCCTCTGCATCGAATACGCCAGAGAGCTTGATATCACATTCCCTTCTCTCCGTCAAAAAGTATCTTCTCCGCCTTGGATGATAAACAAATCATGTTTCATGCTAAACTTGGAGAAATACGGAAAAAGTACTACCTCCCCCACAGTATTTCAACGCCTTTTCGCGGAATATACAACTCCATTGCTCCCAGACTGGAAATTCGTTTTCACAGATGGTTCAAAAACCGACATTAGCACAACATTCGCCGTCGTTGACTCCGAGGGAAGAACAATTACAGCAGGAATACTTCCCAGCTACGCCTCGGTTTTCACAGCTGAAGCTGTCGCTATCTTCAACGCAATCATCTTCGTCGAAAAATCTAGTTTTAAAGCAGTTATCTGCACTGATAGCAAGTCAACCATACAATCGGTAATAAATACAAACAACAAGTCCTACTTAATTTCCTGTATTCGGAGCAAATTAATCGAGAATAACAATCGCTTGAAACTAATGTGGGTTCCAGGACATGCAGGCATAAAAGGAAACAATCTGGCAGACGAACGAGCTAAACTCGCAGCAAAAGAACCACTTATAACTTTTGACTATATTATGAAAAAAGACTTGTATAAGTGTATATCGCAGCTCCAATATAGTTCACATATGGAGACTTGGAGATCTATCCAGCACCAATATACTGCGAATAACCCGAACAGGATAAAACCAAGCTATCCCTCCAGCTGCCGGTGCAACGACATCAAAGCATTTACCCGATTACGCCTAGGACACACAATTGCCACACATGCGCACCTCCTAAATCGTTCCAGTCCACCAGTTTGCCAACACTGCCCGTCGTTAGCTTTAACAGCCCGTCATTTACTCGACGACTACCCACATTTCGCAGCGATTAGAAAAAATATCTTCGACGACCAAATACCGTCTGCTCTGTTACAAACGAGTTCCTCCGAAAACGTAACAAAAATATCAGCATTCTTAGTACAAACAGGATTAAAACCACAAATATCATTGTTTAAACGAGTTAAGCATCCACTCCTTCTACCCGGTAAAACTGGCGCATCCTAATGCAACAGCGCAATTCACCCCAGCTGATGACACTTCAATGCAACTCACCACACCTGTGCTCTTATCCACTAAACAAAAAGGATAGACAACAGGAAAGGAGTTTTTCTATTCGCTACCAAGATTGGCAAGTCAACTCTCGTCCAAAACAATTCGACAGCTCACTTCGTTACATACTATTCGTTCGACACACTGCGCACATCAACATCCGTTCTTCGACACCCGTACCGCGCGCTCCAGCTTGAACATCAACAGCAGCGATCGATCTATGTACATCTTCAACATTCGTCACACAATTCGACATTAACATTCCGACCATCAACATTCGCTTATACTCTGCGCCGCGGAAACATTACCTTCGTTTTGACACATTCGAAATATGTACACACTTTCGTTTTTTAATACTTTCGAATAGAAACGTTGACCACACGGTTCCAATGCGCTGACCCTTTTCGCATATTAACTTTTGTTTATCCATATAAGTATGTACACATTCGCTGACAAACGAATCCGCGTCAACTCGATCGCCAACTCCGGCAAATAACGCTCGAAATTGGAATCTCGCCGCCCTTCCCATGGATTATATTTTCAAACTATATATATACATACTTATGTATATTATAAAATATTAAGTAATTTGGTGATGTAAATTAAATTGTTGGAAAAAATAAAGTGTATATAACTAAAAACGGGATATTTTCATTTTAATTAACGCAGTGGTAGCTGCACCCCACTATATTGAGTGTACATAAGTATAAACAATGATTATGTTTATAAACTTCCCATTACTTATTATTTATTTTGTTCTTAATACTTTTCTATTAGCTACAGAACATTTTATTAACTTTTACACCTAAGACTTAATTAAGCAATAACTATACATTTTATATTTACATCAGCGAGCCGAAGGTCCTGGCAGCCAGTGCTCCTTTTTTCGTGGAAAAGTAATTGTATTATTGTTTCACGTTTTTTATAAATAAATAAATAATCTAAAACAAAAAAAAACTCTTCAAAAGAGTATTCAATTTATTATACTTTATCGCTTCTACATATTAGAATATCATAAATCAGTTTACACTGAGAAAATCTTTAACACACCTGTAGCAGCTTTAATACACCTGTAGCAGCTTTACGCTCAAAACAGGCTATTAAATTCATTTCAGAAAGTGACAGTTTAACAAGATACTGCACTAGATTTGCCTCTTCACCGATTCACGAAAACTCGGAATCGTTATTAGAAATCAAAATTATAAATCTTAATAATTTTTGGACACGACTCCAAGCGGCTCATGATCCTATAGTAGAATCTGAAGATTCAGATCTACCTCAAAATTTTAAATCATCGGCTTACGATATTTACGAAAACTGCTTGGACCAATATGAGGAAACAAAAGCTATGATCTCCGATCAATTAAAGCTAATTAAAGCAATTGCCCCTACTCTCCACAGTGGAGTAGAGCTGCCACAAATACTTAGAAAGTCAAAAGGCAAGTTCCGGCATCCAACTCGAGGTGCCGCCATGTGACACAGAAACATTCTATGGAGGTTATGAAGAATGGCCGTCCTTCCGGGACATGTTTACAGCTGTTTACATCAACCATCCAGAACTATCAAAAGCAAAAAAATTGTATCACCTCCGATACAAGACAAAAGGTCAAGCAGGCGTCATAGTAAAACAGTTCGCTCTTAATGACGATAAATTCAATTTGGCTTGGGAAGCTCTAAAAGCCAGATACGAAAACGAAAGAATACTGGTCGATAAACAAGTAACGACACTAATGAACTTTCCAAAAATTAAAAAAGAAACAAATGTAGAATTCATCAAACTAGAATCCACTGTTTCTAATTGTTTGTCGATTCTATCGATACTTAATATCCCCACAGACAGCTGGGACCCAATTCTGGTAAACATTTGCACCACCGCATTACCAGAAAAGTCGTTACTTCTATGGGAGCAATCGCTCTCATCACGAAAAAAGTGTCCAACGTGGCAACAAATGAAAGATTTTCTCACCACCCAATATGAAATTGCGGAAAGGTTAGAAGAAAAAATAATCAAAACTGAGACTATTAAACACGACCAAAACATAAGCTTAAATAGACCTCAAGCTAGAAGCAGAAACAATTTAACAAAACGCTTTCACATAACGCAATCGTTCGTATCCGAACAGAAAAAGAAAACGTCATGCGAACTATGTAAAAAAGGGCATAAACTTAAAACTTGCGAGAAGTTCAAAAAATTAAAAGTTAACGAACGAAATAATTTTGTCAGCTCAAAACGACTTTGCACAAATTGCCTGTCACATGCGCACACATATAAAAATTGCGAAAGCAAATTTAATTGCATCTATTGTCACAAAAGACATCATTCAATGCTTCATTACAGCATATATCCCATCTCACCCCAAAGAAGCGCTTATACCAAAAGAACCACGGGTTCAACTTCAAAAGCAAATACAGAAAACCAAAATACTAAATACTGTCAAGAGACACCATATTGCTCAAAGGCGCAAAAAGTTCAAACGCTGCACAGCGAAACACAAAGTGGACTAGCTACCACCATACCAACTGAAGTTGAGAAAAAATCAAATCAATACCTTAATTCACAATTAAGGAAAAGTCAAGAGATAGGGAAACTTCCCCGAATATTAAATAAAACTACACAAGATCAGTATTGTAAGGGCTACTCGAGAGCCGCAACTACTCGATCAAATAATGGCCGATACGTCGTACGACTACCCCTAAAGCCACAATTTTTCAATACTTCACAAATTGGAATTAAAGACAAAGTCAGAGTTACCTCTGACAGTCCAAATTATTAAAAGCACGTACAACTTTTCGGCCCCGCAGGACGGCTTTAGCCAATAATGAAAAAAAAGGAAAATCCTGAGCAAATCCCAGAGCGGTGGCAGGCTACTAAATGCCAAACTAATGCACAGGCACTCAAATATTACATATAATAAAAAGGTTCCGAAAGTCGAAAAATTGACACCTATCGTAAACTAGTGCCTAATAATTTTCAAGTAATAACAAATAATTTTATTCACACTCAAAAAAAAAAAGGGTACACCATTTGCCCAATGCAATACTATGACGCACATAGACTTGCCAAAAGCGAAGGTAGCTCTTATCGCACCTACATTAGCGCTTCTCATAAGGGTAGTTTATGGGAATTTGTTGTACAACTTGAACATCCCACTTAAAAAATTATAATTCTAAATGAAGCCGTTCGCAATTACCGGCCACGCTCTCGCAAGATCCCTCTATTGACACAGCCCTAACTCCAGGGCAAGGGAGTACCCATTCTGGCCATATATGAGCCAGGCGTGGAGTTGCTATCCTTCATAAGCCAAAAATAAATTAAATTGCCGATAATACAGAAAAGGCAAATAATAGACAACCGGTATACCACACCGATGAAATATAAAATTTAAATAACCGCTAACAAATTAATAGAAGCAAACAACTTTTTTGCTAGAATAATACAGTACATAGCTCCACTATTTACACAAAATACAATTTTCTATTAAAACCATTACATATTACATGTCTCAAATAATATATATCAAACTAGGCAAAATATTCGCCTAGGGGGCCCAGAATGTTTAAATGAGTTAAGCATCCATCCCCTCTACCCAGTAAAACTAGCGCATCCTAATGCTAAAGCGCAATTCACCACAGCTGATACCACAGCTGATACCACTAACACAACTCAACACAACTCAACACACATCCACATCAATCAACCCACATAACAAGAAGGCTGGGAAAAAGGATTGCGGATTCAATTCGATCATAAACTTGCGCAACTACACTACGCTTGGTCGGCGCCTCACAATTCGTCTCTCACATTCGCTCATACACTGCGCCGTGTCAACATCTTGCGCCTCTATCCGGCTTCTCGATCACCAGCATCGGAAAATCCTTCTCGGAAGTGAAGTCTCCCTGCCTATCCCGTCGAGATTTCCCATAACTAACTTTGTGAAATAAATTTATGCTAAAAATAAATAATTGTACATTTTAACCCATGTGTTTTTAATAAAGAATCGTGAAAGTGGTTAGAACTTTTCTGTGCACATTTGGGCAGCAGTTTAATCAGTTAGATTTAATTATTCAGAAATCCCAACAGAAAAAATAAGAACTGTTTATTCTTTTTGGTATTTTCAAAATGATTTTTACAAGTCAGATATTCTTCACTTAGAGCAATCCTCGTTTGAAACTACTTCTGTTTCTATCTCTTTTTCGGCTTCAGAGATCACCTACACCCGTTCTCCAGGCATTTTCACTTACATAAGAGCACGTATTTATTCCAGACTAGCTGACACCGCAGACGTTGTCATGCGTGAAAATATAAATGTTTTGAAATGAAAATGAAAGTTGAATTTATATTTTGCTGAAAATTATTTATTCGCGATTTTTCTACATTTCTTTCAATTTAACTCACCTTGATAAACAACATTTTTGGTTTCTGTTCTGGTGCGTAAATGTACAGAGAAGATGGTTTTCCAAATCGTGAACACGTCACGTATATCTGGCAATTTCCCCTGGCAAATCGTTGGAACTCAAAAGAATTCGTAAAACTAAGCATTCTGCCCGCTTGTATTTGATGGCTGCGTTATAATCAGTCGGGTTCCATAACACAGTTTCGGCACATGAAGATCCAACTTTGAGACGCAAATGATGTTGCGGCATACCAAACCTCTCCAAAGAATTTAGAAATTCCTCTGAATAATTCCCGGCTTCGTATTCATTGTCAAGACGATCGGTCGTTTTGTATGAGCGCATACCTCCCGGAATTCGTCTTTGAATCTTCCAGTTTAAATCAATAACATCGGTATTTTTGTTAACGCACTAAAGGAATCGTAGTTACGATATTTTGGCCAATGTCCGAACTTCCGTGATGAGTTCATCTTTCGTGAATTGATAAAGGGCGGATGGAATTGACATCAAACCACCGGAAGTATCAACCGAAATTGACCCATTTAAAATGTATTCGGCAATGTCATTTTTGTTCGTATCCCACAATTGACGCGGATTTGAATTCTGATATGTCGAAGTGATTATCGAGAAAAGTGTGCAAACTTCATTTACATTCCAGTGATTAACAACAACAAGTTCCAGCAGAAGTAATTGCTGGCTTACTTCTCCAAAACTTGCACTCATTCTCCAAATTAACTGCGAGATGCACAACAGTCGGAAAACGTTCATGAATTGGAAATATAAATGTCCTTCAAAACGCTTTAATGCAGTTCACGCATCGAACGTATCGTTCAAGACCAATAACCGCCATGTTGCTTCGTTTGGTGACGTAATTACAAACGTATTTTAGCGATTACACCAAACTGCAATACTCAACTTTGATATGAGTTTTGAATGTGAATTAGACTATGATGGTGAGTATAGTATGATCTATGTTTTGTCAACTTCGATATTCACTCTTATAAATTGAGTGCTGAATGTTCTGTCATTGTCGTCTGGTGAGCGACGCCGATAGAGTGGATTATCCATCATTTCTAGTTTGTGTTTCCTAACGAAAAGCACGTGGATAGTGTTTAGTGCATTTGTTGTCAGACGTACAAACCGAAGTGGGATTGTGGTGTTCGCAAGGTCCATGAACCATATTGGTTTTCATCACGTCGTATAATACTGGATCTTTCTCTCCATCAGGAATTTCCGCACAAATGATTTCATCAATTTGATCTGGTGTAACCACCATCCACCTTCTAAAAAAAACAATGTGTGCGTTCTGCAAACCTCTCTTTTGCCAATCAGCAGAGTACATCTACCATCTAACAGCACCACGTATACGTTGCTTCAAGATAAAGTCCATCAAACATCGTAACTGTTGTTTGCAAAGTCATGCTGTGACATCGTGACGATGCCTTGCCTTGCCTTGGGCTGCCATACGTTGATGGCAAAAAGATGGCGATCTCTTCATAGCTTCGTAGCAAATTTCAATTTGCAATTGATCACTTTGTGTGAAATAAACAAAAAGTTTTCACTGAATAATCTTCCATAATTTTTTTTTTTAATAAAAAGGCAAGCGACAGAAATTGATTCAAATAATTTACAAATCAAAATATTGAAAAACAAAACAAACAAAAATTGAAAAAAAATTGTATGGAAAAAAGTTACTTTTTGGAACTGTCCAATTTTCCGACTTTTCTTCATGAAAAGTATAAGGTGCTTTTATTCTTAAACCTTCCCCGATTCACAAAGAAAAAATTTCATCAAGATTGGTGCGGCCTATCAAGCAAACATTAATTCGTTTGTATTATTCGAAAAAACCATCCCTGAATCTCAACGAACATTTGGAAAAATAATTGGCCAAATTGGTCCAGGCGTTGTTGAGTTATGCGCTTAGCAACACATTTTGCGATTCATTTTTATATATGTATGTATGTATGTACTTGTATAAGACGCATTTTCTCTTTTAAATGGCTACCAACGTACTCAAATAAGTTGCCCCTTTCTTCGTTTTTTACATTCTTATCCAACGGAAGCTTGCATTTTGGTACTCGGTTCGCTTGTATCGTTCCCAAGCTGTAGATGTCCCTTGCGCGTAAATATACCAACAAAGGAATGATGTATAGAAATTTTCGAAGTAGAAAATCTGATGAGCAAAATCAGGTATTGTTTGTGATAGTCGTACAACTATGTACATCTGCTGTACTTCCAAGATCCGGCTGACCTCAACCGGCGCCATTATAGACTTCGAAGCGATACGCAAATCCAGTGGAGCCACACAAGACGAACAATTTTATTACCCACTTGGCTTATTTGGCATATACTGCCAAATATGATGTTTTAATTTTGTGCTACACATTTGCTCGTCGACGCAAACACGAGCAGGCTTTGGAAGAGAATGGAACCGTTTGTTGAGCTTATCTGTCAGTTTTCCTTTTCCCAATCCTCTCGCTTTCATCTCTAAAAAACAAATATCATTTTATCACCAAAAACTGTTTTATAGTTATTGTTTCTTGAATTGGAGTGAAAACATTTTTACCCCAATAGCTCTCCAAATTTAAATTACCCAAGGTATTTAAAAATTCATTTAGTGTCGATTTTAAAATGGCTGTTGACGTTTTCAGAATAAGCTGCTCGGTTTGTTTCTTCCACAATCAATGGAACTAGTGCTTTTGTAAAAAACAGCAAGCTTTGTGATACGCGGCAATAAGCATGAGTTGCGAAATCTTTCATTAACTGTGGGTAAAGTCGACCACGCTCTTACTTGACAGACTGTGTTTGTAAAATAATCGGGCCGATTAATCAATTTCAATACTAATAAAAATACAAATTTATTGAAGTGTCACTCTAAGACGATCCCTTGTAACTTTGTTACTGTTTTGGTTCATGTTTTGGACCCACGCACGAGTGGCTACGAAGTTATTATGGAGGACGTCAGATATCTGATAAGAAAAATTAATTTAATATTTATTAATATTGGCCGGTGAAACCCACTTCATTCACATTTTTTTTATTTTTTTATTATTTTAAAATTCACTTCATTCATCCGCATGCAAACGCATACTTTTGTTTCGCCAAATAACGTTTAAAAAGTCATTTGCACTGTGCAAAGTGCAAACTTTGAATGAAAAACATATACCTAAACCTGTAAAACCACCAGAAGAGGGAATGACTAAGAGACCAGTAGTTTATAGGGTTGGTAATGGAGATCCGGGTCTTTTTTTTGCTTTGAAATATATTGCTATAAATTACCTTAATGCGGTAGAGGGAGATGCTTCAGGTATTTTAGTTAGCTGTAGTATCTTATAGGTACATCATCAATTGAACTTATTATATTCAAGGACATATCAGTGGTTTGTATAAATGAATCAGTTGCTTCATTTATTTTCCAAATATACGCTGAAATAGCATGTTCATCTTTTGGAGAGATTTTATCAGGCATATAATCACGGTCATCCAATTCATCGTCACTGTTAAAATCACTATCATCCTCGTCTATTTCAACTGATTCTATTAACTGGAGCAACTCTTCATCACTAAGTATACTTAGATTGAATTTCCTGCCATTTCTGTTCTCCATTTCTTAAAAAAATAAAAATAAAAAAAATAAAAATACCAGAAAAATTTCGCGTAAACAGGCAAGGCTGCCCTGAGCAGTCTTCGTCTTTATGTTCTTAAAACTCGGAATACTTTTTATGTTTTATTAAAAAGTATATTATCTTAAAACAAATTAACTTACTCATTCACAAAAAAGTCTTCCGTATGAATATTTCGATAAAGCACTTTTTATTTTAACTTTGAAAATTTTTATATCGGCGCTGGAATTAATTGAACTTTTTCACTGAATTTCTGAATTCAACTGACGATAACAAAAAAACAAAACGTCACAATACATTTGTTGCTATTAAGGAAATATGAGTTGATGTATTATCTAACGGTTCTTATAACAATTGTAGACAAAAAAAAAAAGATTCTTATGAGTTTGTGACAATTTATAAAGACCGCCTCAGGCCGGTTAATAAGCCCAATCTCTGTAACCTAGTGACTGAAGATTGTTTTTGACCCTTAGTGTATACCCACCACACACTCAAATTATGTGGAACAGCGATGACTTTGTGTATGAAATGTATCCAAAATATCCACATAAACTATTTGTCAACAATTCCACCCCGCTTGCTAAAACATGGTTTTCTTACTAGTATCTTCTTTACTACAATTCTTCTTCTCTGCTTACTTTCTCTTTGCCTTCACCTCAATCACTCATTTGTATGTTATTTGCGCTTCGGGGCTTGGGTCAACGATGCAGATTACTCGGTTTGTTAGGTCGCACGGATAGAAATTATCTTCTGAGATCGCGAAAAGCATGCCACCAACAGTGCGGAGAGCAGTTGGCAAGGAGTCAATTGTTAGACATCAAATCTGGTAAAATATTTCGAGTCTGAAGTAATTCAACGTGGCAGAAAAATAATAATTTGTATTGCAAATAAGTGTGGCTATGAAAATTAGATAATGAAGAACTCTACAAGTAAGTAAGAAACAGTAAGAAAGGAAAGTGAAGGATATATGTCAAGCTTATTAGATTTGCACCCAAAGGACTAATTTTCATTAATTCTGCTCTCGCAATTTTATATTTATCTGCGCTCAAATTTGCGCTGACAGTTTTTGTGGCACGTTCGCTGTAGTGGAATGCTAATTGTAAGCGGTTTACCAGCATAAATTCTGATTATACAGTGGTACATTGGACATTTCTTTGAATATATTTACGCTTGAGTCCAGATAGTTCTCTGAATCTTTCAAAAAGTAATTTCCGTTGCGATGGGGTTCTTCATAGGAAATTTCCAGATTGCTGATATTTGTTCAATGAGACAAACGTGCTCTAGCTGATTAACTATTTGGGATGGTTTATTCGAATGCAACACATTCTCGTGGAAACATTCTCTTCGCGAAAGAGCCAAAGGCTCGAGTATAATTCGAATAATGAAAAGATTGATTTTAAGGAAGGTCTAATCAAATGTGATTATCACCAAGTCAATTTCTTTGCTTGATAAAACGTCTAAATATTAAAAATTACTTCTTTTTGGACCGCCTCATAACGTACGTTTCACTTGTCGTCTCCCTTGAATCGGCCGAGCAGATCTGGTATATATACATATGCCGTCTTCGTGATAAGTTGAGTTCTGTACGTTGGCCTCAAAAGTATGTACACAAGTTTGTCTTAAAAATAACTCGACGTCTATAGATTAGAAATAAACCTATACATTTAACAGTATTTTCATATAATTTTTTTTTAAGTTATTGGTACAGAAGGAGTATTGTCGAGAGTTCCCCGTCTCGTTTAGAGCAATCTTCTTATAGCGAAACTTCAAACTCTCTGGCAGACAAATACCAAGAATGTACAAAATGCCCGACTTTTGTCTTTTATATATGGTTCTATCCTGCTGCTATGGTAAAGTTGGTCTACTATCCATATTATATGGACAAATCGAGTTTAAAATTTTACTATAGATTGTCCAACCTTCTGGCTTGATAGGATAATTTCTTAGAGCGCTATGCAACACATTTTCTGTCGAGCTCTTGATATTACGGTTTACGATCCTCATTCAAGTATTCTAACGCGCATGAATGAGGATGGTGTGAGTGAAGATATTTCTGGATCAGTCACATGTAAAGTGGGCTATTATTGTTATAATAAGCAGGGCAGGATAAAAAAATTTAAATATTTTTATTTTGATAAAATCCGAATTTAATCAATTGTTGGACCATCGCACTACTGAAAGCAACACTATTGGATTCTACTTCTCCTCCCTGATTTGTAGTCATATTGTTGCTACACGGTTTGGTTCCGTTTGCCGCTTTCCTGGAAGTGAACTTAGCTTCAAATTTCAAACAAACAAACACCAAAAAACCGATAGCGACAGATTAGTATTTTTTTTGAAATTTTTGTTTTAGACCAAAATTGCGGCCGCAATCGAGGAAATCGTATAGAACTTTTTTTTACGTGTCATTTCAGCAATTAATTTTCAAAATTTAATTTATTGTACACGCAATAAATAAACATAAAAAAATCATTTTGTATTCGTCATTAATATATTAGCAGTCTGTCAAGTAAGAGCGTGGCTGTGTTATTATTTTATGAAACTTTCATACTTATATATACATTGTACATATTACAAAAAATGATGCAATTTGGTCAATAATATGTCCAGTTATCACCGGCGTCGATAATTGCCTGGCATCTCCGAGGCATGCTTTTTACTAATTTGACGGCGTATTCTAGTGGCACAGATCTCCAGATCCGACGAATTTCGTAAGACAACTGCTTCAAAGTGTATGTGCGTCTTCCACGAAGCTTCTGTTTAATATATGCCCACATATTTTCAATAGGGTTTTGCATCGGGCGACAGCAACGGCCAATCCAATGTAACGATGCCGTATTGAGCTTTCCACTGATTACAGAGCTTGTTGCGGTGTTTAACATCGTTGCCCTCCTGCAGAAACCAATCTTCATTTTTTCTGATGAACCATCGCTTGGCAGATAGCAGTAAAGCCTTCTTGTAGATTTTTATCATTTTCTCGGCATTTTGGTTGCCAATAAAGAGGTACAAAGTGCCGAATCCCTGCTGTTAGAAGCAGCTCCAAAGTTTTTCCATGCTTTACGGTCCGCTGAACAAACCTATTGGTGGAAGTTGACCAGGCTCGCGAGAGGTCAGTAAAAATGAGAATTTCAAAATCTCTATCAATATTCTCATGCACAAAAGCGAGTCACTTTGTCACAAGTTTTTCAGTCAACTGCGGCGCCATTTCAGATCATGAGTATGAAGAAGGGTTCGGATAGCCTTGTAGGATATATCTTAATCTTTTGCCTTTAATTTTGCTTTTCCATGCCACAGTGTTAAAGCAGGATCCCGCGAAAACAGATTCACTATACTTTTTTCATATTTTTTGTTCACTTTTCCTATCGAACTACGTTCTGGTAAATCATCGACATTTTTAGCCACTATATATCGCTGTATTTACTTCTGTACAAATGCCTTCGACTTTCTCATATATTTAGGAGCCGCTGATTGCAACATTTTCGGACCTTTTGGGTGGATACAAAGGAACACAGCATCGTAGCGCGACGCGTACTTAGCACTCATGGCGTTTAACGTGAGCATGGATAATATGATACGAGACTCTTTGAATCGAGAGAGAGCTGTCAAAACTCGCATTTTTTATAACATTTGCCAATGATGCCACTGCTGAAAAATATTAGATTGGGCATTTTATAAACTACTTTTGGGCATTTTGCAATTTCCACACTACCACTGAGGTATGCAAATAGCGCGTTACCGATATTATTTTTGGGTGCTCGGTTCCCCAGTAGGCCTATAACACCCATATAAACATAAAAAAATATATATATATGCACATATTAAAAATAAATACATAGTTAAGAAATAAAAATAATATATATAAATATCAGAATCCAAAACAATTCATAAAAAATATCACAATGTGTTTGCTGCATAGTACTAATATGTAGATAAATAAATACATTTCTTATAACTAATGTAACAATTTAAAATAATAAATGAACAGAAAAAGAAAACAATTCATAATGTAACAAATTAATGTAATAAAAAAAACAGAAAAACAAAACAATTCATTTAAAAATATCACAAATTGAAAATATATGTATTCAATACATATATATACTTAACTGATGTAACTTAAAATAATATTTACAGAAATATACATATACACAATGCCAAAGTTTCCCAGAACCCAGTTTTAAATAACAAAATATAATTAAAAAGACGAAACAAGAAGCCGAAGAATATTAGGATATAAAATTATCTCGAAAATATTATATTTATGTACAAATTTTGAAGCTATTTTTTTTCTAAAAATCCTACATATGTGATACACATAATATTTTTGTTTTATAATGAGGTCTACTAAGATTCCTATTGAAAAACTTAAGGGCGAAAAATATACGAATCCTAATATATAATGCTAGATTAGCATTACTGTCGCTTTTATTACAACATTTATAAGGGCTGACATGCTTCATTTTATCGAATAATAACTGCCCTACGCCTATCCTGTGACAAATGCTATCAAATTCCCTAACAAAAATTATTTCTATTTCTTTTAAGTAATCTAAAAATCCCTGAGGCGGCTTAATTAAATTGCATCTGTCAATTTGCCTTTCTTGCGTAAAGAGAAATTCGACTGAAAAGTCATCTCCTAAATAAGGTAAGGGTTGAGAGCTAGTGTGTGCCCTAAATATTTTTAAATAAAAATAGCCACTAACATATGCAAATGCATTGTCTCTAAAAAATCTACCTCAACATCATCTACCTCGAAGTTGCTGTCTAATCCTAGCCTATTGAACGAATGTTCAGGTCGTGGAAGTCCCTGGAACTCTTGCCACGATAAGTCCTGCATTAAACGGTCATTACACACACTTTCTATTATTTCATTCGAAATGTTAGGAGAAAAGCTTTCGTTGGGAGCTGTCGGTTCGCAGTTTCCGTTGGTTACCAAGTTGGCGTAACGCAACCCCCATGATTTTTTAAATAAATTGCAGAACATATAAGGTGTTATCCTTACACATCTGCCACCGCCCCTTCTGATTTGTCCAAAATAATTTTCGAGGTTGTCCTGGCATAATCGTCTTGTCTGTATATGTTGAAAACCTGAGCGTGACAAGAATCGCCACAATCGTTTTAAACTATTTATATTAAGGATCCAACCCTTAAGATAGTTGAAAGATGAAGTAATGTCAGCCCCGGTGTCATCGTTAACCCTAATCGTCTTTAAAAGTTTAAGAGCCTCATCTAAAAATTGCAACTGTTCGGGTGTTGCCGAAAAAACTTTTTTGTTGGGCAAAATAGCTTCAAAATTACTACTATTAAATATGTCAAATAATTTATTAATAAATAAAATATATTCCGCCGTATTACAATAACTATTAGAGGGACAAGTCAAATGACCGGAACTATAAATCGATAACATTCCGGAAGCGACTGTGTCACTGAACACTTGACTAGCAAGTTTGACACTCATTTTTTGAAAATTATTTGGCGCAATATGAGCATCAGACAGTTTCGGTGCACAGCGAATGTGATTTTGCGAATCTTTGTTATAAAAGTGCACTATATCGGACCAACTTATCGGACGCGATTTAAAATATACTTTATTTTTAGAGTTTTCGAGACAATTCCTGGTATTTTTTAAAAGGTGGGGACAATCATTAAAAAAGAACACCTCTTTGCCATTTACATTGAAGTATGGGCGCTCTTCGCAAACCCCTAAGACCCTAGCTAAGTTGAGAAAGTTAGAACCCTGATCACAAACAAAATGGCATGGATTAAGACCTATGTTTTGTAGCTGGATAATGGCCTCAAAAATATATTTTTTGGCTACATCACCTTTACAGGAACCATGAACAATAAAATATGATAGGGGGTGAGACCAAGGTGTTCCACCAATACCTTGGACCATCAGAGTCATCGCACTATTACCCATTCTACAAGTGCGATTTTCATCGCCGTAATCCTCAACTCCTACAATTTTATCAAATTTAGGTAAATATTGCATATGACTCTTAAGTGCCATTTCGTCACACAAAATAGACACGAATTTTTGTTCCTGACTAAATCCCCGACTTCTCAACTCTAAACACCTAATACTACTGCTATTACATCCTGGATCGCGGGGCCATTCCGAAACAAACTCGTCCAGAGTTCTCTCATCCGGAAACCTAAGGATTGGCTTAAGGTGTCTGTAAGCTAAAGGTGATAAAAAGTATACGCCTAAAGCCAGTGTTTTAAAATAACTGTCGTATCTACGACCATTGGGATTTCGGTTGAAATTTTTTATACTATTGCGCACTATGGCGCTTATCTGTGGAGGAAAATTATTATTAAAGTGGCCTATTAAATCAAAACCTTCCTCTTTCTCTTTTAATTCCTTCTTTATTCTTCTATATTTCTTTGCCAAATCTTCTAACTGATATTTTAAGTAACTAATTTCCCTTTCCTTTTCTTCTAATTTATTCTTCAAACATAAATTTTCCTCCACCAATTTTTGTTCCCTAAGAGCTCCTGATACCAAACTTAAATTTGTTTGACTGCCTATTTCCCTGGAATTAGCTATCCCTAAAAACCCTACTTCCTCCTGGGCTTCTTTTGCCACGGATGCTAATAGCATCAAATTATTACCGTTATCTGAATCGGTATCATTATTTAGCAAAGAAAAATCTTCCGTTCCCATTTCAATTATTGAGTTGGAACTAAAAAGATTTTTATTTATAAAACTGGGTTCCGGCGCATTTGGCAAATGCGTGTCGGGGACAGCATTAAGCCTTAGCTTTTTTTTCATCTTCATCGTTAGGGAAAAGTGCCGATCACAGGCAAACAGATGTTTAACTTTGGTGTCTCCTACACCCAACCGATTCAGCCAAATTAAATATCTAATAAAAATACAAATAAAGAAACCCTACACCTTACAACCAAAATCTTATTTATATTTATTTTAATTGAAGCAAATACTATTATACTATTATACTTTTCTACTTATTAAACTATTATTTATTTTTAAATACTACACGTAATATATCTACTATTCTAATTATAATTTTCCAAAATACTGTAATTTTTTAAATTATTTCTACACTGAGTACTACAATTAATAATGTGATACAATAAAATATTTATTTTTATTTAACATACAAGTACATAGTAGAATTTAATTACAAATATATTATTACAATATGTACTTAGATTAGTAAATTACATATTTTTAAGAACTACTATACTAACTCTATATAATATCATGCACAAAGTTTAAATTTAAAAAATGCTATATACAAATACTCGTAATTTTTAACTTTTGGACTAACCTGTCTTTATCCTTTTCCTTACAAGGAAAGTTGAAAATATGCTCTCCGCCTTCGCATCCAACAACACACTTTCTCACTTTTGGCAGTTTCACTAAATTACACAAAAATACTAAATTAATAACTTTCAAAAACATATATAAATATTAAAATGCAAAATCATTAAACACACAACACATAAAAATATTATTTACCAAATATGCGTTCACTTCTATGAAATTTCGTTTCACACTGATTTTGTCAGTTAATTATAGCGGTTTATTTCTGGCATCCCGCCTTTTCTGAAATCAGCTGATAGAAATTCCCTGATCTCCATCGCTGTCAAATAATCAGGGAACGCGTTTGACAGAAAAATGAGAGCCAATGCGAGAGTCACGTATCATATTATCCATGACGTGAGTCTCTTTCAAAAGATCAACGACAACTGAACCTTTGTTGACAATGCATCAATGACAAAGCTTCCCTCTATCGGCTCGCGAAGGAATTAGAGCGATATCTTTCATTAACTGTCGGTAAAGTCGACCACGCTCTTACTTGACAGACTGTGTTTATAAAACAATTAATTAATTTCAATACTAATAAAAATGCAAATTTATCGAAGTGTCACTCTAAGACGATCCCTTGTAACTTTGTTACTGTTTTGGTTCATGTTTTGGACCCACACACGAGTGGCTACGAAGTTATTACGGAGGACGTCAGATATCTGATAAGAAAAGCTCCATTCGAGTCTGGGCTGTTTCGGAGCTCCAGCCAGGTTGATCCTCGGCACGTGTCGCATGCTATCTTTATTCAAACCTCACTGTACCTCCAACTATAGGACGACTCACCATCTGATATTATTTTTGATGAGTAATGAATACACAGAAAAAAAGTCAGACCGTAGCTCGATACCTCACAATACAAACAGAGGTATCTCTTACCAGTCAGCATTCTAGGGGAAGGTTCAGCTGGGGATTTTTGGTTGTTCTAAAGATAAGCAAACAAAGACGAAAACTCATTTGAAAGAAGAGATTTTGGCTCAACTTAAGTTAATTATAGACATGGCTGGCACATATGGCGATAATGTATTTATAATAGTTTAACTGTCAAATCAGCTAAAATTAATTTAATATTTATAAATATTGGTAATTTCAAAGAAAAAGATCCATTCAATTTGAAAATTTCATTGAAAACCAACACCATTTTGTTAAGGAGCAGCGATAATGACACTTTAACGTCTGATTCATTTTAATTAATACTACTTTTTCATCTTTGCCAAATTTACAGCGGGATTTCGCAACAAGCAAAAACTTTATTCACACAGACCAACAAAGACTCACACTCACATCGCTTTAATTAACTGACCACAAATATAATGAATTCGCTACCAAGGCAGCGTTTGCATACAACAACACAACCAAAATATGAATAAATAATGAAACAACAAAAAATTAATTGCAATAAAATACATATGACTACTAAAAAGCCAATTGATACCAGCAAAGTGAGAGCCAGAGCAGCAGAGCATGGGCTGAGAGTGGCTAGCTTATTGAACAGTGTTCAAATTAAAGTAAAATTTGTAAAATATGTTTATTGTATTAAAAATTTTAAATTAAAGGTTTCTTAATATGATTTAAAAAGAACATATTAGATGTGGGGAAGATTCTAGGAGAGATTCTAGATGCCATATTGATGCTCCAAGTCCTAGGTAAGGGAGAGCCGGAGATTCAGCTCAATCTCTCGAGCAGTGAAGGTTCTTCAAATAAACCTGCATAAGCGCAAGGTCGCCTCTGCCGAGTTCCTCCTCAATTTAGAGAGGATCGACAATAATGCGGCTTTAGTTTAAGAACCATGGATATCTTTTGGAGACATGGTATCTGGAATAAAACCAAACATACATACTACAATACATACAGGGTGGCTGATGAATTTTGCTACATTAAGGAACTCAAATATATATATTTTTTTCAGTACTTACCGATTACGAAAAACAAGGTAGGCGCTATAAAGGATGGCAAAGCCTATTACATACCTCATGATGGCAAAGACCCACCAATAGAACTTAGAAAATTGGTAGCCGCGGTGGATAAAAAACGGCTGGTGGTAGGTGCAGACGCCAATGTTCATAACACGGTATAGGGTAGCGGAGATAGAAGGAAAGAGATATGTCTTTATTTAAATAATGCTAATGCTTAACACGGGAGAAACCAAATTTTTTGCCCCTACGTAACCTTCTTGCTGTAACACTGCATACTAGAAAAATAATCACTTTCGAGGTCGGTAGAAGTATAACACACAGCACGGACTAGATGCAGTAAGGAATCACTAGTAGACATAGCCCAAACGGATTTTCCGGAGTATGCAGACGCTACAGATATCCAACCAAAGAGATGCGTACCTTCAGATTTCATAACAAAGGATAAAATACTTTAATCGTTCAAATCACCGGTTTATGGACGGTATTTTTTTAGCCATAACGCAAATTGCATCAACAGTGCTGATACCTTTCCTGACCACAATATACGAAATAATTCTTTAGACTTAACTCTTTTGGAAAGAGGCGAGGGCCGTAGTCATACCGAAGGCAGCCAAAGAAATCCCCTTTATTCGGCAGAATATATACTAGTAGGTCTAACCTAATTCTTTATGAAGGTAATTGAAAAATTCTAGACACCTTTATTGGAGACAAGCTCTTTCTCTATATCTTTTCCTTTCAGTTATAATTTTATTCCCGTATTTTCCTCTGTTGCCTACATTTCGAGAAATTTACTACACCCATATACCTACATATTTTTAAGGTAATCAAGTTTCAAGTACAAAATGTAATACATCAATTTCATTTTACCTTATTGAATAAAAGCGGTTTAAATATGCGATTGTAACGAGTGGGCCTTCTAACGTTTTAAATTTGAATTATCTAAATTTCGACATTGAAAACGGAAAGTGAGAGATATTCAGTAAATAGTCTAAAATTTACGACATGGGTAGCTATTCACTAGAAGAAAACTGGTAAATATTGAAAACTTTTTTCCAAAGTGGTGAGTCTTCAAACCAAACTGTGAGAAATTTGGCAAAAAAATGGACAGACAAAAAGTGCCATCAGTTCAATTTGTGCAACAATTTGTCAAGCGTGTGCTTGAAACTGGCTTGTTGGTGGATAAACCAAAACGTCGACGATCATTCGTTCGTAAGGAACGTATTCCTTATAATAGTAACAAACATCAAAACAACCTTTTGTTTCGTAAACAGAATGCAGAAACAACCTTGAGTTGGAACAATTGAAATGCACTATCACTATAACAAACTATCCTAAACAAACAAGTATCAAAACAACATTGGGTTTGAATACCACAACAACCTTATCTTAAAAGAAAGCAATTGTATCTAAGCAAGCAATATATATGTAAACAAACCTAAACAAATTATATTATCTGTATCTTAACAAACTAACAACTAGTAATAAGTAAACATACTAGTCAGTATAAATAGAAATAAGAACGATGTAATAAGTTAGTCTTAAGAGTATAAATAAAGAGTACACATTTCAGTGCAGCTCAAAATATATTCTTTTGACTCATTTTTACTCAATGTAAAAATTAGCTCGTTCAACCGAAAATATTGCGACTGTGGCTGAAAATGTTAGTGAGAATCCATCCACCTCAACTCGCCGTCGATCGCAAGAATTAAACATCCCGCGAACAACTTTACGACGAATTTTGAAAAAAGACCTCGCTATGAAGCCATATAAAGTTCAATTGGTGCAACAGCTGAAGCCACTTGACGCTACGTGCCATACAGCAAACGCTACACTCAATCTTTTACGCCCTATCTTCATCGCATAATCAGCAAAAGAGGTGATGTGAATTGGCCTCCCAGAAGCTGCGATTTAACTCCGTTGGACTATTTTCTGTGGGGAGCTGTTAAAGATAAATGTTACGCCAACCATCCAGAAACAATTCAATATCTAAAGTACGAGATTCAAGCTGCTGTAGCTGCCATATGGCCTGAAACCATCGAGAAAGTACTCCAAAATTGGGTGGATCGGATAAGCTACTGTAAACTCGGCCGTGGTGGTTATTTGTCAGAAATTGTTTTCCACAAATAAATTTCATAAAACAACCTTTTAAATAAATGTCAGATCTTCGAAAAATATCAAGCCGTTTTTTATTGACTTTTTAAATTTAAAATTTTATATGGCCCACACTGTAGTTTCTTAGCCTCTAGATCTTTGATAATTATTTTTATAAAGACTTTAGTACAAACTTACCTTACTTACGTAGCGGGTTACGCAAAGACGGACCTAATTACCCCTACACTCTTCGTTTCAAAACATGAATTAAAATTATTATAAAATTAACAATAAAGAATCAAAGAACTCTCCGGCAGACGGAGCTAAATCCTGTAACTAAGGTATGGCTACAAAGCAGGGAGAGAATGGAGATGCCAAGAGTGTTGCTGCTAGTAAGTAGTCTATTTTTAATGTTGATGCCCCAGAAAAGCAGCTTCAAAATACAACAAATTAGTAGATAAGAAAGGAGTAGCGACAGCGGCAGCTGAAAAGTTTAAGCCGTCAGCCAAAAAGCCAAAGACAAAGGGAGTGATGGCCGGCGAATCTTTTGCTGATATCGCATGAAACCGAATTGTAATTAATCTGCGTAAAGGAAATCCCGCAGAAAAATTCACAGAATCCAACGGAAATGGGTCCAAGCTGCGCTGACGAGCTCGACGCTGAAAAGGCTATTAAGTATGTGACAAGAGATTGGTCGAACTTTATATGGCTGCACCATCGCAATGCACCAGATAATGCAGCTCATAAGAGCCTGCAACCCAATTCTGCCAACAAAAAGCTACACATTCGTAAAGCCTTCGAGGAGTTAAAAACGTACTTGAAGCTGAAGAAACAGTCTTATTTAGACTTCCTAAAGCGACCTTAGTTTAGATAGAATGTGTAAAAGTTGTTATTGTTTTTAAATTAAGTCCAGGCAACATGATATTTCAAGTTTAAATTCGATGCTCAAAGGATTTTGTTCACTTCCTTTTTCAGCTGCTCGAGCCACTGTGCCCACTAGCCTTCATCTGTCATTTGGCTTCAATTAACTTTATTCACATTAACTACGCAAATTATTAAATTAGTTGTAGAATGTTTTGTTGCATTCATTATTATTTATCGCTTACTATTGCTGCGTGATATTTATTGAATTCGGTTATGGTTTTTGCTTTTGTCGCACCGCAGTTACATGAAAATACCATTTTTCCTTTTAAAATCTCGCGCGTTCACAATAAATAAGTATTGACATTGCGGTAGTGTTATTGTCGTCAATAGTTATACAAATACCAGCAACTTTATAGTTGTTATAGGATATACAAATTAATTTCAAAGTAGTTGACAAAAGAGCAAACGCATGGTATCATTAAGATGCCAACGACCCATATCTACAAGCGCGCAGGCACACACCCACTTCCATACATATACACCAGCATGCATAGACACTTACGCATTCATATATGAATTTGTTAAATTATGCGCTTCATTCCGCTTCAATAACAATAATGTTGAATGTGACATTTTGTCAGGCATCAGTGGGCAAACACGCGTTCCACACATCAAAATCGCACATACACCGTTACGGTGACAGGTAAACGCAATACTAAAGTTTGTATAATCACACTTACTCGCAAATAATAACCTCAAACAAATACTCGCACACACACTCACACTCATACTATTATTCATTTGCGCCCTCAAAATGCATAGCCAGGCAATGAATAACAAATGTTGCCACAATTATATCCGCTGTTAATGAAAATCAAAAGCGCATTAATGCGCAAGATCAGCATAGGAAACAATAATAAGAACAACTTACGTACAAGGTACGTATAATAAAGGATATTAGCGAAAATACATTTATGCTGGCAAAAAATGCGCGTTAAATGAAACCGGCAGTGGGAAAAAACATTAACAAAAAATGTAAATGTTAACAGAAAAGAACAAAAATTACATTCAATAAATTAAACAAAAAATTATTTACAAAAACAACTAAACAATTAAGTAAACACTAATCAACTAAATAAAAAATAGTTAAGTAATTAAAATAATAAAATTTAAAAATGTTAAATAAAATCACTGGCTTGGAAAAAACAGTTAAAACAAAAAATAAAAAAAAAAATATTTAATGTTATAAGGAGCAGGAAGTAATAACTTTCAATAAATTAATCTCTTTCCTCTCGCGTGTTAATAATTAGGGATGGCTGTTACGAGGATTATTGCCAATTTTATATGATTACTGAGCTGAAAACAACTATTTTGGATACATGCCCATCTTCTCTTTTCTCTTATATTCGTAGTCTCCCTGCTTCAATCACTTAATAAACAGCTACTTTTTTATTTTTCTCTAAGCCAATATTTGCATGATGTAGTTAACCACAATCACTCTTTCTAAATAACACTTTATTATTCTCTTTGTTATTGTTTTTCTCAATTGTAATTAGTTTTTGTGACATGTCAAACAAAACAAATAAGTGAGTCAAAGAAACAGAAATCACGACACAATCAAACCACAAACGCTGTGCGTATAAGGAAAACGAACCAAGAAGGCAATCTCAGTCAATAAGTGACATGACGGCAGCAAGTAAGTTAAACAGAAAGTAAACTATAACGAAAAATAAAGCACAGAAAGTATGAATACACAAATACAGACATGCGACAAAACATAAATATCTGAATAACTAGCATATCTTCTTCTATGTATGTATGTATGTATATATGTAAAAATGAGTCGCAAAATAATGGGTTGTCAAAAAAGTCTTGCGATATTTTTATTGAATCAATTCGTGTGGCACCCATACATCGAGCTTCTTAGTGACTCCAAGCTTCTTCAAATGGTTTATAACGGTTTGATGACTACTATGCCGGTCTATTTCGACCAATTCAGCGATTTTATCGCAATTTTCGACGACAGGCCTTCCGGAGCGTGGCGCATCTTCGACCACCTCTACACCAGAACGTTGAAACCATCGTTGTGTGGTGGAAATGGAAACTGTATCGGGTCCATAAACTGCACAAATTTTATTGGCGGCTTGAGATGCATTTTTACCTTTATCGTAGTAGTACTGTAAAATATGCCGTATTTTCTCTTTATTTTGCTCCATGCTTGCGACGCTATAACTCACGAACGACTTAAAAGAAACAACAATCAATCAAGCACGTGTTAGCGCGTGAAATGAGCTTTCCAAAAAGGTATAGCATGACCCGATGCGACGAATAAAACTAGAACTACGCGCTTTCAGCGCCAACTAGCGAAAATACCGCAAAACTTTTTTGACAACCTAATATGTTGCTAAGCGCATAACTCAACAACGCCTGAACCAATTTGGCCAATTATTTTTTCCAAATGTTCGTTGAGATTCAAGGATGGTTTCCACGGCAAGAAAATTTCGGTGCCGGAAAACACCTAAAAACAGCCCTTTTCTTTTTCCCATACAAACGAATGAATGTTTGTGCTAAGAGAACGGCTGCACCAATCTTGAAGAAATTTTCAGAGGTTGTTCTTTGTCGAACAGCGAAAAGTAACTTTTTTCCATACAATTTTTTTTTTCAATTTTTGTTTGTTTTGTTTTTCAATATTTTGATTTGTAAATTATTTGAATCGTTCAATTTCGGTCGCTTGCTTTTTTATTCCGGCTATTCAAAAGAAAAATTTTTTAAAAACTTTTTGTGTGTTTCACACAAAGTGATCAATTTCATATTGGCCATCAACGTATGGCAGCCCAAGGCAAGGCAAGGCATCGTCAAGATGTCACAGCATGACTTTGCAAACAACAGTTACGATGTTTGATGGACTTTATCTTGAAGCAAAGTATATGTGGTACTGTAAGATGCTAGATGTACTCTGTAATGGCAAAAGAGAGGTTTGCCGCACGTACAAATTGTTTTTGGATCATGGATGGTGTTTACACCAGATAAATTTGATGAAATAATTTTTGCGGAAGCTCTTGATGCAAAGAAAGGTGCAGTATTATACGAAGTGATGAAAACAAATATGGTTCATAGACCTTGCGGACACCACAATCCCACTTCGGTTTGTACGTCTGACAACAAATGCACTAAACACTATCCACGTGCTTTTCGTTAGGAAACACAAACTAGAAATGATGGATAATCCACTCTATCGGCGTCGCTCACCAGACGACAATGACAGAACATTCAGCACTCAATTTATAAGAGTGAATATCGAAGTTGACAAAACATAGATTATACTATACTCACCATCATAGTCTAATTCACATTCAAAACTCATATCAAAGTTGAGTATTGCAGTTTGGTGTAATCGCTAAAATACGTTTGTAATTACGTCACCAAACGAAGCAACATGGCGGTTATTGGTCTTGAACGATACGTTCGATACGTGAACTGCATTAAAGCTTTTTGAAGGACATTTATATTTCCAATTCATGAACGTTTTCCGACTGTTGTGCATCTCGCAGTTAATTTGGAGAATGGCCAAAGAGTCAACCCAGAGAATACAGTGCAGCCAGTGGAAACACTGCCAGCAACATTTACGAGTTTTTTCTCAACTTTCTTCAGTGACCCGTTTGCGAGAGCATTGCTCTTTTCGGAAATACCTTGATATCATACATGGGATGCATCGTCGAAGAAATAATTACGAAGAAAGGAAAGCCATCCAGGTATGTTATCAACTAATACACTAGGACGAAATTGACCAAATCCATCCGAAAAAACGCTTCTACCTTCGGTTGCTATTGATTACTGTACGCGGTTCAACTTCATTTGAGTCATTGCGTAGTGTGAATGGTACGGTCAGTGCAAGTTTTGGAGAAGTAAGCCAGCAATTACAATTGCTGGAACTTGTTGTTGTAAATGAAGTTTGCACACTTTTCTCGATAATCACTTCGACATATCAGAATTCAAATCCGCGTCAATTGTGGGATACGAACAAAAATGACATTGCCGAATACATTTTAAATGGGTAAATTTCGGTTGATACTTCCGGTGGTTTGATGTCAATTCCATCCGCCCTTTATCAATTCACGAAAGATGAACTCATCACGGAAGTTCGGACATTGGCCAAAATATCGTAACTACGATTCCTTTAGTGCGTTAACAAAAATACCGATGTTATTGATTTAAACTGGAAGATTCAAAGACGAATTCCGGGAGGTATGCGCTCATACAAAACGACCGATCGTCTTGACAATGAATACGAAGCCGGGAATTATTCAGAGGAATTTCTAAATTCTTTGGAGAGGTTTGGTATGCCGCAACATCAATTGCGTCTCAAAGTTGGATCTGTCATTATTATGATTTCAAAATAAATATTTAATTTATTCGCAGCGTCGTTAACTGCTATAAAGGTCAAAATTTTGTTAAACTGTTAGAAAAATTCAGATATTAAATTTTTAGAGTTGCCAACGTATTTTAAAAAATAAATAGTTCTTTACTAATAAACTGTTTAAATATTAATGCGGGAAACAAAAGATTATAGTTTAATTTTTTGAAAAAAATTTAAAAATAGTGTTGCCATATATTTTCTTACAAAAATTTCTTACAATGGTTATTAAAAATGTTCACACTAAGTTTGCACATAAAAGTGCTTTCATGATTATTCTGGAAAACTGAAACGAAATTGCAGAGTTGACACTTATTTTAAAATAAATATTTAATTTATTCGCATGTTTATTAACTGCTATAATTGTACATACATTTATTTTATTAGGATAACTTCATTCAGTTATTGGTGTTTTTTTGGCCACTATTTTTTGACCGCTATTGTGTAAAGTCTGTAGTAGTATTCCGTCTACTCTCTTTTGTTTACATTTTGTGATTAATAAGATTTGTCATCTTTTTTATCATCATTTAATAAACTCACTTGTTTGTTCTTTCGTCCGTCTCGGTGTTGACTTCATAAATAAAATATTTAATTTCCTATTATACTAATATTACTAAATGTCAACTCACAACAGTGACAGTTGAGGCAGGAAAAGGTACCAGAGAGAAAGAGAGTGAGAGAAATGTCTGAAGCAACAGCAGCTCAATCAATTCCATTGTAAGGAGCACAGCAGTCACTTAATTGGCGGAGTTGGATTTTGTTATTGCACGAGGCACACAGTGTACAAGTTTGAAGAAAATATTATTCCAATTTGGTTTTACATTTAAATCTTTTTAACCATAGTATACAATAGGAAAATGATGGGATGAAATATTTAAAAAAATTTATTTGATATTTAAGTTACCATTTATTTTTTACAAATTACAAAAATAAAATTTAAAATTTGTGTACAAAAAAATGCATTTGTCTAACACATATTAAACAAAAAAATTTAAAAATTATCAAATTAAAAAAAATAATAATATTTCATAGTGGTCTATTATATGTATATAAAAATTTGAAGATATGAGTGAAGAATATATATTTAATCTGCTGTTTTACTTGTTGGCTGTTGTTTAATTTTATTTGAACCCTTAATAAAATTAATCTAAAAAAATTAATACAATACATGTAAAATAATAAATAAAAAAAACTAAAACATTAATTGAAAAAAATTTAATTTTTTAAGCAAATTTTTCCTTATCCCACTCCACTACGCAGTATGTCTCAGATTCACTTCTAGCTAATAAACACATATTAGCGATAAATGTATGCCTGTGTTTTTATATATTCCCCTATTGGCTGTGACTCACATGCACTCGCCTTCATTCATTTGTCTCAACCATCGACTCCTTCACACCGCCTATGTCACATTATCTGTTTAATGGCTTCTGTTCGCTGCCCGCATATGCTTGCCTCGCCCGCCGCTTAGAGATAAATACGAGTATCAGTAGTACTTCGAACACCATTTCAGTCTTTTTTCCCTTAAGGGGTTACGTGGGATTCACAGTTTCAAAAAAACCGATTTTTTATAATTATATTATCTTATTAAATTCTATAACATCTCTAAAATATTGTCCTAAATTTTAAGGTTGATCTGACTAATAGTTTCGGAGATACAGCCTTTGAGAACTTGTGCGCTTGCAGCTAGCTAGGCTAACTGCGCCATCTTTAAACGCGTTTTTCTCAAAACAATGTTTTCAAAGTCGGTTGTCAAGATTTCTCGCGAACTACTCAACCGATCTTGATGAAATTTTACACAGGTCTTCGAGATATCATTTACAAGGTCTCGAACGAAGGATTTTTTTTTTAATTATAACTATTTAAAAAAAAAATTTCGAGAAATTTTCTTCGAAATTTGCATTTTTTTATAAAAACATATGCCAAAAATCCAATTTTCACTTTTTTTTCCTTCGTTCAATACCTACATAGTTTATTGTCTTTACTAAAACACGTATTTTTTATTTTTATTTCCGATGATCCTGAAAGAAGTTCTGCTGACAACGCGGATGCACCTTTTTTCTGAGGGACTGCCTTAAATGGCGTCGTAATGACTTCCATTTGTATATTTATTTTCAAAATTTTACAAAATGTTTATTAAATATATTAAATATGAGTTTTTTAAATAAAAAAAATTTCATTACAATATTTCATTTTTTATATGTAAAAAAATTATTGAAAAAATGCCGTTTTTTGCCCGAGGAAACCCATGTAACCCCTTAATTTGTCTTTCCTGTCTTTTTTTCATGTCGAGTTTTGTTTTAAGCAAAATTCTTGCATATTCTTCATATTGTTTTAATGTTTTTTTTAATCTTTATTTGCTGAAGAAGAATTGTTTCACCTTTCAATTTGATCACAGTAGAATAACCTTTTTTCGGTTTTTCGGTCGCGGTATTTAATTAAAACAAGAACTGGGTTCTTTACGAAAGCAGCAGTTACGTTTTCTTTTTCCTAACAGAAAATGTGTTTTATGAATAAAACCTCGGTTCGCCGTACTGTGCGGTTTGCCGTCAGGTTCTTTATTAAATTATATCATTTTATTCTTAAACTATGCTTAGCGTAATTTACTTAGAGCCGTTGTGCTGATTCGACATTTAATTATTACTGTCAACCACCCGGCATAACTTAAGTAATCAATTTAATATTTAGGTACGATACCAAGAACTTTTGTTCAAATATCATTCAACATGCTTACTTATCAGCAAAGCCGAAATTCTATTAAATATAAATATCTATTTATAAATAGTTACTTATGAAGAATATTTGCTTCACTTCGCTCGCAGTGTTTGTCTTGGAACGTACCCGTACTTTGTGATTTAGTTGAGTATTCGCAATAGACGGAAAAAAGTAGGCATTTTTGTTTGACGGGACAGAGTCACTGTTTCAAATGTATTTAATAATATTATATTTTGTTCATCCGATCATGAGATTGGCCACAGCAAAAGAAGAACTCGACCAGAAAAGTTGATGGAGTTCACATCGCAGATGAAGGTGGGATTTAGGAGCAATCTTAGTCACAATCTGTAGCATATGTTAAGTTAGGTTAGGTTATGATCGATGACTGACGAGAAGATCGTTAATAGAATACTAGCGGGTGGGCCATCTAACGTTTCAAATTTGACATTGGAAACGTCAAATACTATTCGAAAAGTGACAGATATCTAGGTCACTATTCACTAGAAGAAAACTGGGAAATATTAAAAACTTTTTTCCAAAGTGGTGAGTCAAGTGGATGGTAAATTTTACCGAAAAATCATCTTTTCGGACGATACTCATTTTTACCTCCCTGGTTACGTTAAAAAGCAGAATTTTCGCATTTGGGGCATAGAAAACCCGCACGTAATCGATGGAAAGCCAATGCACCTAGCACGAATCACTGTAAGGTGCGGATTTTGGTCTGGTGGAATCATCTGCCCATTTTTCTTCGAAAATGAAGAAGGAACCGCCATAAGCATCAATGATGACCGATATTACGCAATGTTAACCGAATTTTTCTTCAAGCAAATTGAAGAGGACGACTTGGGCAACATTTGGTTCCAGCAGGACGACGCTAGGTGCCATACAGCAAACGCTACACTCAATCTTTTACGCCCTATCTTCATCGCATAATCAGCAAAAGAGGTGATGTGAATTGGCCTCCCAGAAGCTGCGATTTAACTCCGTTGGACTATTTTCTGTGGGGAGCTGTTAAAGATAAATGTTACGCCAACCATCCAGAAACAATTCAAGATCTAAAGTACGAGATTCAAGCTGCTGTAGCTGCCATATGGCCTGAAACCATCGAGAAAGTACTCCAAAATTGGGTGGATCGGATAAGCTACTGTAAACTCGGCCGTGGTGGTTATTTGTCAGAAATTGTTTTCCACAAATAAATTTCATAAAACAACCTTTTAAATAAATGTCAGATCTTCGAAAAATATCAAGCCGTTTTTTATTGACTTTTTAAATTTAAAATTTTATATGGCCCACACTGTAGTTTCTTAGCCTCTAGATCTTTGATAATTATTTTTATAAAGACTTTAGTACAAACTTACCTTACTTACGTAGCGGGTTACGCAAAGACGGACCTAATTACCCCTACACTCTTCGTTTCAAAACATGAATTAAAATTATTATAAAATTAACAATAAAGAATCAAAGAACTCTCCGGCAGACGGAGCTAAATCCTGTAACTAAGGTATGGCTACAAAGCAGGGAGAGAATGGAGATGCCAAGAGTGTTGCTGCTAGTAAGTAGTCTATTTTTAATGTTGATGCCCCAGAAAAGCAGCTTCAAAATACAACAAATTAGTAGATAAGAAAGGAGTAGCGACAGCGGCAGCTGAAAAGTTTAAGCCGTCAGCCAAAAAGCCAAAGACAAAGGGAGTGATGGCCGGCGAATCTTTTGCTGATATCGCATGAAACCGAATTGTAATTAATCTGCGTAAAGGAAATCCCGCAGAAAAATTCACAGAATCCAACGGAAATGGGTCCAAGCTGCGCTGACGAGCTCGACGCTGAAAAGGCTATTAAGTATGTGACAAGAGATTGGTCGAACTTTATATGGCTGCACCATCGCAATGCACCAGATAATGCAGCTCATAAGAGCCTGCAACCCAATTCTGCCAACAAAAAGCTACACATTCGTAAAGCCTTCGAGGAGTTAAAAACGTACTTGAAGCTGAAGAAACAGTCTTATTTAGACTTCCTAAAGCGACCTTAGTTTAGATAGAATGTGTAAAAGTTGTTATTGTTTTTAAATTAAGTCCAGGCAACATGATATTTCAAGTTTAAATTCGATGCTCAAAGGATTTTGTTCACTTCCTTTTTTCAGCTGCTCGAGCCACTGTGCCCACTAGCCTTCATCTGTCATTTGGCTTCAATTAACTTTATTCACATTAACTACGCAAATTATTAAATTAGTTGTAGAATGTTTTGTTGCATTCATTATTATTTATCGCTTACTATTGCTGCGTGATATTTATTGAATTCGGTTATGGTTTTTGCTTTTGTCGCACCGCAGTTACATGAAAATACCATTTTTCCTTTTAAAATCTCGCGCGTTCACAATAAATAAGTATTGACATTGCGGTAGTGTTATTGTCGTCAATAGTTATACAAATACCAGCAACTTTATAGTTGTTATAGGATATACAAATTAATTTCAAAGTAGTTGACAAAAGAGCAAACGCATGGTATCATTAAGATGCCAACGACCCATATCTACAAGCGCGCAGGCACACACCCACTTCCATACATATACACCAGCATGCATAGACACTTACGCATTCATATATGAATTTGTTAAATTATGCGCTTCATTCCGCTTCAATAACAATAATGTTGAATGTGACATTTTGTCAGGCATCAGTGGGCAAACACGCGTTCCACACATCAAAATCGCACATACACCGTTACGGTGACAGGTAAACGCAATACTAAAGTTTGTATAATCACACTTACTCGCAAATAATAACCTCAAACAAATACTCGCACACACACTCACACTCATACTATTATTCATTTGCGCCCTCAAAATGCATAGCCAGGCAATGAATAACAAATGTTGCCACAATTATATCCGCTGTTAATGAAAATCAAAAGCGCATTAATGCGCAAGATCAGCATAGGAAACAATAATAAGAACAACTTACGTACAAGGTACGTATAATAAAGGATATTAGCGAAAATACATTTATGCTGGCAAAAAATGCGCGTTAAATGAAACCGGCAGTGGGAAAAAACATTAACAAAAAATGTAAATGTTAACAGAAAAGAACAAAAATTACATTCAATAAATTAAACAAAAAATTATTTACAAAAACAACTAAACAATTAAGTAAACACTAATCAACTAAATAAAAAATAGTTAAGTAATTAAAATAATAAAATTTAAAAATGTTAAATAAAATCACTGGCTTGGAAAAAACAGTTAAAACAAAAAATAAAAAAAAAATATTTAATGTTATAAGGAGCAGGAAGTAATAACTTTCAATAAATTAATCTCTTTCCTCTCGCGTGTTAATAATTAGGGATGGCTGTTACGAGGATTATTGCCAATTTTATATGATTACTGAGCTGAAAACAACTATTTTGGATACATGCCCATCTTCTCTTTTCTCTTATATTCGTAGTCTCCCTGCTTCAATCACTTAATAAACAGCTACTTTTTTATTTTTCTCTAAGCCAATATTTGCATGATGTAGTTAACCACAATCACTCTTTCTAAATAACACTTTATTATTCTCTTTGTTATTGTTTTTCTCAATTGTAATTAGTTTTTGTGACATGTCAAACAAAACAAATAAGTGAGTCAAAGAAACAGAAATCACGACACAATCAAACCACAAACGCTGTGCGTATAAGGAAAACGAACCAAGAAGGCAATCTCAGTCAATAAGTGACATGACGGCAGCAAGTAAGTTAAACAGAAAGTAAACTATAACGAAAAATAAAGCACAGAAAGTATGAATACACAAATACAGACATGCGACAAAACATAAATATCTGAATAACTAGCATATCTTCTTCTATGTATGTATGTATGTATATATGTAAAAATGAGTCGCAAAATAATGGGTTGTCAAAAAAGTCTTGCGATATTTTTATTGAATCAATTCGTGTGGCACCCATACATCGAGCTTCTTAGTGACTCCAAGCTTCTTCAAATGGTTTATAACGGTTTGATGACTACTATGCCGGTCTATTTCGACCAATTCAGCGATTTTATCGCAATTTTCGACGACAGGCCTTCCGGAGCGTGGCGCATCTTCGACCACCTCTACACCAGAACGTTGAAACCATCGTTGTGTGGTGGAAATGGAAACTGTATCGGGTCCATAAACTGCACAAATTTTATTGGCGGCTTGAGATGCATTTTTACCTTTATCGTAGTAGTACTGTAAAATATGCCGTATTTTCTCTTTATTTTGCTCCATGCTTGCGACGCTATAACTCACGAACGACTTAAAAGAAACAACAATCAATCAAGCACGTGTTAGCGCGTGAAATGAGCTTTCCAAAAAGGTATAGCATGACCCGATGCGACGAATAAAACTAGAACTACGCGCTTTCAGCGCCAACTAGCGAAAATACCGCAAAACTTTTTTGACAACCTAATATGTTGCTAAGCGCATAACTCAACAACGCCTGAACCAATTTGGCCAATTATTTTTTCCAAATGTTCGTTGAGATTCAAGGATGGTTTCCACGGCAAGAAAATTTCGGTGCCGGAAAACACCTAAAAACAGCCCTTTTCTTTTTCCCATACAAACGAATGAATGTTTGTGCTAAGAGAACGGCTGCACCAATCTTGAAGAAATTTTCAGAGGTTGTTCTTTGTCGAACAGCGAAAAGTAACTTTTTTCCATACAATTTTTTTTTTCAATTTTTGTTTGTTTTGTTTTTCAATATTTTGATTTGTAAATTATTTGAATCGTTCAATTTCGGTCGCTTGCTTTTTTATTCCGGCTATTCAAAAGAAAAATTTTTTAAAAACTTTTTGTGTGTTTCACACAAAGTGATCAATTTCATATTGGCCATCAACGTATGGCAGCCCAAGGCAAGGCAAGGCATCGTCAAGATGTCACAGCATGACTTTGCAAACAACAGTTACGATGTTTGATGGACTTTATCTTGAAGCAAAGTATATGTGGTACTGTAAGATGCTAGATGTACTCTGTAATGGCAAAAGAGAGGTTTGCCGCACGTACAAATTGTTTTTTGGATCATGGATGGTGTTTACACCAGATAAATTTGATGAAATAATTTTTGCGGAAGCTCTTGATGCAAAGAAAGGTGCAGTATTATACGAAGTGATGAAAACAAATATGGTTCATAGACCTTGCGGACACCACAATCCCACTTCGGTTTGTACGTCTGACAACAAATGCACTAAACACTATCCACGTGCTTTTCGTTAGGAAACACAAACTAGAAATGATGGATAATCCACTCTATCGGCGTCGCTCACCAGACGACAATGACAGAACATTCAGCACTCAATTTATAAGAGTGAATATCGAAGTTGACAAAACATAGATTATACTATACTCACCATCATAGTCTAATTCACATTCAAAACTCATATCAAAGTTGAGTATTGCAGTTTGGTGTAATCGCTAAAATACGTTTGTAATTACGTCACCAAACGAAGCAACATGGCGGTTATTGGTCTTGAACGATACGTTCGATACGTGAACTGCATTAAAGCTTTTTGAAGGACATTTATATTTCCAATTCATGAACGTTTTCCGACTGTTGTGCATCTCGCAGTTAATTTGGAGAATGGCCAAAGAGTCAACCCAGAGAATACAGTGCAGCCAGTGGAAACACTGCCAGCAACATTTACGAGTTTTTTCTCAACTTTCTTCAGTGACCCGTTTGCGAGAGCATTGCTCTTTTCGGAAATACCTTGATATCATACATGGGATGCATCGTCGAAGAAATAATTACGAAGAAAGGAAAGCCATCCAGGTATGTTATCAACTAATACACTAGGACGAAATTGACCAAATCCATCCGAAAAAACGCTTCTACCTTCGGTTGCTATTGATTACTGTACGCGGTTCAACTTCATTTGAGTCATTGCGTAGTGTGAATGGTACGGTCAGTGCAAGTTTTGGAGAAGTAAGCCAGCAATTACAATTGCTGGAACTTGTTGTTGTAAATGAAGTTTGCACACTTTTCTCGATAATCACTTCGACATATCAGAATTCAAATCCGCGTCAATTGTGGGATACGAACAAAAATGACATTGCCGAATACATTTTAAATGGGTAAATTTCGGTTGATACTTCCGGTGGTTTGATGTCAATTCCATCCGCCGTTTATCAATTCACGAAAGATGAACTCATCACGGAAGTTCGGACATTGGCCAAATTATCGTAACTACTATTCCTTGAGTGCATTAACAAAAATACCGATGTTAATGATTTAAGCTGGAAGATTCAAAGACGAATTCCGGGAGGTATACGCTCATACAAAACGACCGATCGTCTTGACAATGAATACGGAGCCGGGAATTATTCAGTGGAATTTCTAAGTTCTTTGGAGAGGTTTGGTATGCCGCAACATCAATTGCGTCTCAAAGTTGGATCTGTCATTATTATGATTTCAAAATAAATATTTAATTTATTCGCGGCATCGTTAACTGCTATAAAGATCAAAATTTTGTTAAACTGTTAGAAAAATTCAGATATTAAATTTTTAGAGTTGCCAACGTATTTTAAAAAATATATAGTTCTTTACTAATAAACTGTTTAAATATTAATGCGGGAAACAAAAGATTATAGTTTAATTTTTTGAAAAAAATTTAAAAATAGTGTTGCCATATATTTTCTTACAAAAATTTCTTACAATGTTGATTAAAAATGTTCACACTAATTTTGCACATAAAAGTGCTTTCATGATTATTCTGGAAAACTGAAACGAAATTGCAGCGTTGACACTTATTTTAAAATAAATATTTAATTTATTCGCATGTTTGTTAACTGCTATAATTGTACATACATTTATTTTATTAGGATAACTTCATTCAGTTATTGGTGTTTTTTTGGCCACTATTTTTTGACCGCTATTGTATAAAGTCTGTAGTAGTATTCCGTCTACTCTCTTTTGTTTACATTTTGTGATTAATAAGATTTGTCATATTTTTTATCATCATTTAATAAACTCACTTGTTTGTTCTTTCGTCCGTCTCGGTGTTGACTTCATAAATAAAATATTTAATTTCCTATTATACTAATATTACTAAATGTCAACTCACAACAGTGACAGTTGAGGCAGGAAAAGGTACCAGAGAGAAAGAGAGTGAGAGAAATGTCTGAAGCAACAGCAGCTCAATCAATTCCATTGTAAGGAGCACAGCAGTCACTTAATTGGCGGAGTTGGATTTTGTTATTGCACGAGGCACACAGTGTACAAGTTTGAAGAAAAAAATTATTCCAATTTGGTTTTACATTTAAATCTTTTTAACCATAGTATACAATAGGAAAATGATGGGATGAAATATTTAAAAAAATTTATTTGATATTTAAGTTACCATTTATTTTTTACAAATTACAAAAATAAAATTTAAAATTTGTGTACAAAAAAATGCATTTGTCTAACACATATTAAACAAAAAAATTTAAAAATTATCAAATTAAAAAAAATAATAATATTTCATAGTGGTCTATTATATGTATATAAAAATTTGAAGATATGAGTGAAGAATATATATTTAATCTGCTGTTTTACTTGTTGGCTGTTGTTTAATTTTATTTGAACCCTTAGATTAGATTAGATTAGATTTAGATTGAGGTATGCACTGCGACCTTGGGTCTATTGTGCCCTCTCCTAGCTCACAAGGACTCCCCGAGCCCCAGCAAATCGATGAATTCCAAGATTTTGCTGGGAGCTAGTGAGTCGATGCGATCCCTATTTGGAAATATGGTTCCAAGGGCCTTAGACCTGCGTCTCCAGACTGCGATGCAGTCGATTAGCAGATGCTCCGGGGTTTCAGGCTCCCTGTCGCAGAACCGGCAGTTGCCGCAAGAGGCTAGTCCTAGGTTGTGTAGGTGTCTATTCAACTTGCAGTGGCCGGTGTAGAATGCGACCAAGAGCCTGAGTTTAGTCCTTGGGAGGTTTATAATTGATTTGAACCTGTTAAGGTTGTACCCCTATCAGCAACTTGGCATGCCGCATGCCATGCGTCCGTTGCCAATGACCTTCTCTACCCACTCTTTCTTCCTTACGCAGCAGCTCCTTTATAGTGTGGGGGCCCACCCCAGTGAACGGTTCGGGCCCTACCATGTTTGTGGAGGCTGCGGAGCGGGCTAACTCGTCAGCCAGTTCATTGCCGGCTATGCCTTTGTGACCTGGTACCCAGATTAGGTGTACCCGGTTCACTTCCGCTAACCTGTTTAGCCGTTCTCTGCACTCCTGCACTAGCAGCGATCTGATCTCGTAAGCGGAGA